>CALNVZ010000649.1:3064002-3074008 GCA_940671915.1 Paracentrotus lividus | reverse complement strand
ACGGTTTGATTTTAGCTGTAGAATTATTATAGTTTATTATTTTATTTTATATGTTATACTAGTTATTATATTTCTTTGAAAGAATGGGTGAAATCTCTCTCGTTGTTGTTCCTAATCACTTTGATACAGTTTTTAATCACACGAACAGAACTCAACTTAATCTATAAGATTGAAATATAGAGAAAAATAGAGATAGACCAGGGCGTTGTAATGACAACTCCCTGGATAGACCGAGTAAAGATGATGAAATGTACAGAAATGGTATGGATTAATTCACATTTTCCCTATAAGGGAATCGAGATGGCTATCAATGTCAAATCGTAGATTAAGACAAGGGTATTTGAATTTCATTTCCATATAGGCGAAATAAATAACGATAGAGGTTTCGAGACGTAGCTCTCCTTAGTTACGAGTTTTCGGCCATCAATACGGCCTTCATCAGTACGTTACTAACGTTAAGAACTATTATTATATTTATTAATGTAATTAAACGTGATAGACTTTAAAAACATATTTCTGTTAAAACTTATGTTGTTTCAAATTTCTTAGACATTTCTGAAAACGATTGAAGGTTGTATTGTTGATAAAAAGAAATGAAGCATAGTGTGCTTGTGTGTAGACTAGTCAAAGGTTGCGCGGCCTTTAGTGAAGAAAATATATGTAACAGTGAGTTTGACCCGTTTATTGGCCATTGACGTTAATGTCAATAGATTTTCCATTCAGGAATTCTCAGAATAGACTTTATGCCTGCAACAATGTTATGTAAATATATATTCCTTTTTTTTCTGTTTTGATTTTTGATTTGATTCCATTTGATTTGATTTATTTACCAATGATAGCATTTCATAACATGATATACATAGAATTAAAACTTTACAAGTGGTAAATGGGACCAGAAAATAGCACATGTGCTAGTCGAGCCTGGCCCCTCATCATTATTTATATATAAAGTATAATGTTTTTAAACATAAGACCATAATACATCAGTTCAAATACACTTTTTAAAAAATGTGTGATTAAATTGTTAAAATGTTAACCAAATATATAATTATTTTTGTGTTGCAACTTTGGTTTTGGGAGTTTTGTATCTAATGGAATCAGAATAATTTTCTAGGTAGTTCAAATATAGGCATACTTATAAAATAATATTAATTAAAATTAACATTATTTTGTTTTCACCAGGTATGTGAACTCAAGATGTATCAAGCAGTTCATTACACTTATCAAAAAATTATATGTAATAAATTCTGAATAGGACGCAGTCATTGGTTTTTCTTATAAATATTCTGTTTTCTGCAGAATTATATCTTATAGACTAAAAATATGTCAAACTTTTCAAATGCACTCATAAAATATGGTATTCAAATAAGATTGAATTGTGAATAGAAAGAAATGGTTTTCATGTTGTAAATATTCTGTCTACAGCCTACAATTCTTAAATAAGTAGGTCCACACCCTGTTTAAAATAACGTTTATTTATTTAGAAGTTTATGTTCATACCTGTAGAACAAGAAGTTAAGTACGTACATGAAATGCAAACAAAAGTGAAGTATAGTCCTTAAAGCGTCCAACGATATTGTGATGGGGGCTGCCTGTATGCAATAACATACATTAAACTAAAACAAAACAAAAATTAAAATACATATACCAGGAGGTATATATATATATTCCATATATCTTAGTATCATGAGTACTTTCATGAAATTACTTACATGAAATGCAAACAAATATGAAGTACATGTAGGTATGGTCCCTTAGGAGACGTCTCTTATTCTTTTTATCCGTCGCGGAGACGAAATTTTCTATTCTGTCGCGAAGACATCTCTGCGAAGTGCGTTCATATCAAATAGCTAAATTGGGAATTGTTAGAATCTTTTTAGAGGACTACATTGAAAAAGATGCTTGGTATGAATTTAGGTTAATTTCGAACTTATAATAAATAACACGCGGTTTCTCGACTGACATATTCTATCATTTCTTATTTATTGGTCGTTTCAAAAATACAAGAATACAAACTACGTAACAATAGAATAAAGTGACATGATACAAATGATCTTGAATAGAAATGAAGGTGCTGTCTTGTCTTAAAAACTAACTAGGCTGACTAAATTACTATTTCAGAATGATGTTAGCATTTTATGGTTAAATCCAAAACAAAATTAAGATTGCAATAATGGTAGTATATGTACATAAAAACTATAATGATTGTTTACCATAAAGGTATAGGCTATACAAACCTGAAAATTAGGGCTTTTTTAAAACTAAGCATAGTGGCATAGGAAAAGGTCGTATTTGACTTCTTTTTATTTATTTATTTATTTATTTTTAATTAATTTATCTATATTTTTTAGTACTTTCCCCCATTTCCTTTCTTTTTGGGGCCTTTTTGATGCGAAGGTTTTTTTTAAAATATTTTTTAAAAATATTATTCAGATCAAGATTAAAATAGTTCTTACATACTCAGTTGTTTACGCTATTGTTATATTATCGGACTGGCTTATTAATAATGTTTCGCTGAATCCAAACTTCAAATTATCACAGACAATCGAAATCAAGATTTCTGTGGCAGTTACCATGACCACTGACTTCAATTTATTCAACTATAATTTGCAAAGCCATGATCATTATATGACTATTCATGAAGGTCTCTTGGGTTATATATTATAATATATGCTGCTTATTTTATTCTCTTAATAAAAATAATCAATATAAAAACATAACAATTTTGTTCATTGAATGAATATATATATATATACAGTGGTGGCCAAAATTATTAGAACACCAAGCATATTTAAATGATTTTAGTAATTTTCATTCAGTTGACCATTTAAATACCTATAAAATGGTTGCAATGTCTCCGAATATCATCATTATGCTTTAAAAACTAAAATAACAAAGCAATGCGTTGGGAACTCGCCCCCAAGTCGCCCTTTTTTTTAATGTTACACCACCGATTGAAAAAAAAAAATCTTTCCCCTTTCAGGATCAAAGTGTCATAACGTTAAACATTTTAAGCCTCTCCCTACAAAAAATATATTCTGAAAGGAAATTTCCTGAGGATTTCAAAAATGCATTTTAACAACACAGGGTGGACAAGTATTACATCTTAAATGGGGGAATTTTAAAACTATTTCTGAAGCGCGCCCCAAATTTATTAATCAGTTGCCCCTATTCTAAGTCCCCGTGTATAATGCTCCCTAATATTTCACATATTTGAATTGCTCATGAATTTCCTTTAAAAAAAATACATTTACAGGAGTGTGTTCATTAAATGGAAAAATAGTCTTAACCTTCAATGGGACCATGGTTATTTGCGTCATCTCACCACAAGGGTGGGGCGAAATCCACCCTCCCCATAGGAAAATTTTCTAACTCAGCAGTGTATTTGAGGTAATATAGAATTATAAGCTTCGAAGTTCATACTTCTACTCTCAAAACGTTTTGAGCATCGTCATATGAATTGCATTTACTTTTTTTGCATTTGGACTACATGTTTCAATCACAAGTTCTATGGGAAACCAAAAACCGCCATTAGCGCAACTGTTTTAATGCTGCGCATTACAAGATTGTCGAAATATATAAGATTTGGTGTCTACATTATACGTAAGACTCTATAAAAATTATGAAAGCTCATGGCACACATACACAAAAATATCTTTATCTGATTTCGGCAAATGAACTAGGGCCATTATAATCCCATAGACTTTGATGTAGGTTCAGGTGTTCTAATAATTTTGGCCACCACTGTATTATATATAATATATATAATTATATATCATATATTATATTTGAATGTCCCTGTAAGAAACATGGCTAGTCGGGGTCCGCCAGCAACAAACAATTTATGACATTAGTATCACTACACAAAAATTACACAATCTCTTCATATAAGAAGGCAAAGTGTAAAAAACAACAACCAATGGGTGATAATCTGCACCATATGTTTATGATGTTTGCTTCGAATATGCATTTTCTATAGACGTACGATTCGAGCGCATTTTTGGTTTGATATGTTTGCCCATGTTTGTCACCCCCAGGATAATTTGGGGGAATACATTTTTGTTAAAAAAAGGGCAATATTTATTTGCTCCTATGTCTCAAAATATGAATATATCTCACGGAACCTCGTGGATTGACTTAATCAAAAGAGACACAAAACTGGTAATACAATTATACATTATAAAATGCGGGAAATATCAAGTTTCTAAGCCTCAAAAATGGAGGGGTTGCAGAGAGCCTCAAGCTGACATTGCCATGATCATGATGATTGCTGATATCACACAAACCAAATCAAAGTCATTGTGCCCTATCGTTTCAATTCACTAATATTAGGGAGTTGTATAAATATTTCAATTCAAGCAAACTCGGAGACGCGTGAAGTAAAGAAGTCATTGTTTTACATCATTTTTTCAAAAGCTTTCATTTCACTTATAGAAAATTGTTCAGGTTCACGTCGACATTATTTAAAAACCTTTACCTTGCCCGAGATAAAGATTTCATATGAAAAAAAAAGTAGACAGGGGAAAGACAAAGGTGATTAATCCCTATGTAATCTTGTTTTAAAGTAACGTTTCTTATTTGTTTGACTAGTGAAACTAGTGTTCTGTGTCATGACATTGAAATTGTGAAGACACTGTCTAAAAGTGATTTGGCAGAGGTTTGATAACATTTCAGTAAGCATTATTTTTGTGCTGTTGAGGTTTTTGGAATTGCCAAATATAAGAAATTTCCCTAATTCAGTTTGATCACATGCTATTCGACGCATTTATGTTTGATATGTTGCCCAGTTTTTAGTCCAAGGATAATGGAATATTTTTGTTAAAAAGCAATATTATTGTCCTATGTCTCAAAATATGAATATATCTCACGACCTCGTGGGTGATTAATCAAAAAGACACAAAAATGGTAATACAATTATACTTAATAAAAGCGGGCAATATCAAGTTCAAGCCCTCAAATGGAGTGTTGCAGAGAGCTTCAAGCTGAACATTGCCATGATCATGATGATTGCTGATTCACACAAACCAAATCAAATCATTGTTGCCCTACCGTTTCAATTCATAATATTAGGGAGTTGTATAATTTCTCAATTCAGCAAACTCGGAGACGCGTGAAGAGAAGTCATTGTTCTTACAATCTTTTCAAAGCTTTCATTTCACCTCTATAGAAATTGTTCAGGTTCACGTCGACATTATTGTAAAAACCTTACCTTGCCGAGTAAAGATTTCATATTGAAAAAAAGTAGACAGGGCGAAGAAAAGGGTGATTAATCCCTATGTACATCTTTGTTTTAAAGTTAACTTTTTCTTATTTGTTTGACTTAGTGAAACTAGTGTTCTGGTCATGACATTGAAATGTGGAGACACCTGTCTAAAAGTGATTTGAGAGGTTGATAACATTTCAGTAAGCATTATTTTGTGCTGTGAGGTTTTGAATTGCCAAAATTATAAGAATTCCCCTAATTCGTTTTGAATCACATGTCATATCAGAGCGCATTTGGTTTGATATGTTGCCCAGTGTTTTAGTCCAAGGATAATGAATATTTTGTTAAAAAGCCATAATTATTGTTCCTATGTCTTCAAAATATGAATCATATCTCACGGACCTCGTGGGATGATTAATCAAAAAGACACAAAACTGGTTAAATACAATTATACATTATAAAAAGCGGGCAATATCAAGTTTCAAGCCTCAAAATGGAGTGTGCAGAGAGCTTCAAGCTGAACATTGCCATGATATGATGATTGCTGAATATCACACAAACCAAATCAAAGTCAGTTTGCCCTATCGTTTCAATTCATAATATTAGGGATTGTTAATTTCTCAATTCAGCAAACTCGGAGACGCGTGAAGTAAGAAGTCATTGTTCTTACAATCATTTTTCAAAAGCTTTCATTTCACCTCTATAGAAAATTGTTCAGGTTCACGTCGACATTATTGTAAAACCTTACCTTGCCCGAGTAAAGATTTCTATGAAAAAAAAGTAGACAGGGGGAAAGAACAGGGTGATTAATCCCTATGTACATCTTTGTTTTAAAGTTAACTTTTTCTTATTTGTTTGACTTAGTTGAAACTAGTGTTCTGGTCGACATTGAAATGTGGAAGACACTGTCTAAAAGTGATTTGGAGAGGTTGATAACATTTCAGTAAGCATTATTTTGTGCTGTGAGGTTTTGGAATCGCCAAAATTATAAGAAATTCCCCTAATTCAGTTTTGAATCACATGCTCTTACACAGAAATGCATGCATGTGGCTACTCAAAATGTTCGGGACCCAAACATGTTAGCTGTGTGGTATATTTTGGATCATATTATGACTATTAGGGCATTTTAAGAGCAATTTTATATTGTGGAACTTTTTATTATGATATTCTTCCCAAAGCTCACAATAATTTTCTTCATCTTTCCCACACCTTCCCACTACACTAGATTCCCTTTAAAGATTTAACTCAAATACTTCCGAGAAAGGAGTAAATATTCTTGTAAGAATACATGCAGGCCTACATATTGCTACTTTGGGGCCAGCTTTTGTTTTTCGAGAATGTGATGTACCAAACGGACTCGTCATAAATGCATGCAAATTCATTGATACATATATTTATTCCCTTGGCATCAAAGCGTTGAATTCTACATGTACATACACATGTATAGAGTCATTGTACTTCATAGTCAGAATGCAGTCTATTGACCTTATCCAAAGCTATATATCAGACAGGGCCAGGAATATTTATTTCTACTCAGCTTTGTTTTATTTTTCTCAACTTTACAAATCAATAAAAAAAAAATAGTATCGTATTCATATGTACTCTGTTGCTATTGAATCTTGGATATTTGTTTGTTTGTTTTTGTTTTTGTTTTTTTGTTGTTGATTATGTTTTTCTTTTGGGGTGGGGTGGGGTAGGGTTTCCAGCAACTTCATTTTGCTTCGGTTTTACCTTATTGAATGTGTTTGTCCTTGATCTCACTTTCCCGGGACCCAGGCTATATTTCGGACGTTCCCCAACCTTTTCTGGGGACCGTCTTTTTTCAAAAAGTTTGTCAACCCCCACTATGGCCATTTGGCAATTTTTTCTCAATTGGACCCTTTTTGTTATCATTTACCACCTTGTAAAAAGAGCTGAAACAAAATTTGGGAGAAAATGATGATTAAGGTTTTGAGGTTGTTTTGTAAAATTACTTTTGTCTTTATCATGAGGATGGAATAAAACATTCAAAACTCTCACCAATCACACTTTTTGTTTTTTTACTTTAAGCCCTTCCCTAGACAATAGACCTTTCCATGTAATCATAAACCTAGTTTTAACTTAAAGAACACTTTCCTAAAAACCCTTCATCATCAGATGCGTTTCCTGGGGTTAGGACTGAGAGGGCCTTGGTCCGCCGGGTAAAAAATAAGAAATATAAAAAATAATAATAATAAAAAGGGCTCCTAAATTGATAAAGGTGGCAAAAATCAGCATTGTTAAGGCTGACAAATCAAAAAAACAATAATAATAAATTAAAAAAAATAAAAAATCCCAGGTAGGTTTGGGTGAACGTCCAAGATATAGCCAGTGTTTTGAAAAGTAAAAGTTGGGATAAATACATTGAAGAAGTTAAAGATGGAGAAAAATGAAGTAGCTGGAGAGAAATATCCTACTTTTAAAGCTCATGTATAGTCTTGGGAGAATAGATTTTTTGTTTTGCTTCCAAAGCAGAATAATATGAATGAATGCCTCAATTAACCTCTGTGTACAAAAGGGTTTGTTATTAAATCCACTCTAACACCTGAATTTAGCAACAAAACTGTGTAAATATATATATTGACAGTGCCACAATCGATAGGATCTCACAGGCACAATGCCAGCATACAGCGGTTTCTGTACAAAGTATGCTCTTCCATACACAGACTGTACACACGGAATTCACTCACGCTATACCAATCAGCTGCTGGTTGGCATGCCCATAGTTCTGGGGTAAGAGTGAAGGAAGTATGGTCTCATTTTCATGAACATCTCCCTGTGCTCATGCAAACTATTACATATCATGGACAGACAAGCATGGAACATGATTATATCCTTTGTCCATATATTGATATGTCATTAGAACACTATAAGGATAAGTTGAGCAAGTTTAAAAAAAAAAAATAATTTTCTCTGCTGCAACTATACTTAGGCTTTAAGAGCAACAGGGTATATATTTTGTATTCAGATTATTCATTTATTCGATTTATCCATTACTATGATTGAGGAACTTCATTAATAGCATCGCATTCAATTATAGAAACACAAAGTATTATTCACAGTATCGATATATATATATATATATATATATATATATATATATATATATTGATATAAAGTGAAAATAAATTCACATTGGTGATGAGAATACATTTTCTGAGAGAAGAATAATGGAAATTGTCTTGTTTTTGGTCTTGATTAAATATTTGATAAATAAAGTTAAGAGTTAGATAGGATAACATAGTGGTATTATCAATGTTTTATTATAATACATAATTCTAACCACAATTAAGATTTTGTGTTATTGACAAAATAATAACGAATTCAAAGACTGAAACATCTTTTTACAGAAACGTTTCCAATGGACACGGTTGGCAATGGAAACATGTCTGCCTACTAAAAGAGAAGAGATAGCATGCACGCTTTCACGACGTAGTCCTCATATTGTTACCTGTCATTAACTCATAGAGTGAGCGCTGAACGAGGACCTATATTTTTTTTCTTTTCAATTTGTTCACACATAACTGTAATTTTCTTAATGCAGATTTTTTTTCTAGAGTACTTAAAATTAGTCTTTGGTCGGGTCTCATAAGCTGGAACGGTGTAGTCCGATTTCGAAACATAAAACGGATTGATTTTGTAAAGCAGTAGGCCGTTAAAGTAAAATCTTTGATGCAGTTCTCGCGATAGATCATCGCCGCAACGTCGGGGCTGTTTACTAAAAAAAATGCCATAGAGACCCTCGTAATAATAATGAAATTTCACAGACGAAATATAGATTATAATGAATAAAATTATTACTGTAATTGGTACGTCTTATGGAAGGTTTGTTCTTAAGGTCATATTATTGTCTACATTTAGTTCAAAAGAAATAATAGTTTTTTCATTACAATTTTCTTTAATTAAACAACGATAGACAAGCTTAAGCAATATCCAAAATGGGCGAACAACAATGCATTTTTTCGCGTGATTTGAGCACATTTTTGAGTTAACACATGCAATGAAAAGACCTGAATATGTGCATTATGGTACATAAAGAAAGGATACAAATCTGATTTTTAGAATTATATGGTATATTTGAGCAGCTGGAGGCTTATGATATCAGCGTCTCGTACTCGGGAGGTTATCGGGTAAAAAAACCCTGGATTCGCCATTCCTTCTGGAAATGCAATTGTCTGCACTGTGCGTAACAAGTTCCTCGAAAGGATTTTATTTCCATTTTCATTTTTTGATAAAATAAGATGAACATATATTGTCAGTATATAAAATTGAAATTATATCAAATCAAAACAGAAAAGAAATTAACATAAAAGATCAACCGTTCAAAACATAAAAAATAGTTTCTGTTTGTAGTCCTACTATCGTCTTACACGGATGGAGAGAAATCAAAATATCGAAAATTAAATAAAATAGATATATTACTTTATTTGTTAAAGCAGAGGATCATCCCGCATCATTTTCCAATTTTTTCGGAACTATTAAAGTTCACATTTGAAATGCACTGTCACAAATCATCTAAAATTACGAAACAAGCATGACCCGCGAGAGACCAATACTTGTGACACATTGCGAGCACACGCGCAACTGAAAGCTCGTCGCATTTGGAACGGAAAAAAGGGTAAGGTACCCGCGCACGCGACGCACGATGATAATAAGTTTTGATATCTTAAATATGAAGAAAATGATAATCATGTATGATTTACTATAGATACATCGAAAGTGTTATGCAATTGAATCTGTATCTCGCAAGACTTGAAACGTGATGTACGAGACTTGAAATAGTAG
>CALNVZ010000649.1:3050123-3061571 GCA_940671915.1 Paracentrotus lividus | reverse complement strand
TATACATGTATATAACTTTTATATGCAATTTTCTCCCTTGACTTTTCAAATATTCAGTTATTAATTTTGTGGTGTAACGGGTCTATATACGTATGTTAACTTGGGACAACTGTCTTAAAAATAAGAGGGGGAGAAAAACCCAAAACACGAACATCTATTTTTCGAACTCGTCCAGGTCAAGTTTGCTTATGAATGACAACAATAAATAAAATTGTTGCATCACAAAACTGGGTCCAGTGTTGTGGAGACTGTTTTCGGTCATCTCTTTTTCTTAACGTGTTTGAAGCTGTATTGTATAATATACGTTATGCCATAATGCATTGCTATACTTAAACTCCCATGACTGGACATTAAATCAAATGAATTTTATCAGAAATTACCAAAGAAAAGTAATTTCGTGTCTATAGCTGGATGGCAGGCATAAGACAGATTCCTATATTAGCTTCACATAAAAAGAACTTTTCTTTTGATTGAAAATAATTTCAATTTTGTAATCAATAATGAAAGCATTATTTCCTTTTTTTTTAAAGAAGAAGGAAAGTAAATTCTGCTTATCATCTGCAATCAATAAAAAAAAAAGACTTTCTTGAGACTTATTTCATTTTAATGAATTTTTCCTTAGCATTAATTTTTGTAAGACTTCGGATTTCTTGTAATACAGCACATTGACGATTTCTTTCCATGATGAATCTTTAGAAAAATAATATATTAAATTATTATCACATAGGGACAGGGTTAATGGATTACTATAAACTATAAAGTGCTAATTTAGAGGTGATTTGTGTAGGGACAGCAGTTGAAGTTCTGTATTAGCACATGAAGTACTATTTTAGCACGTATACACATGTGTTAATTTATCAGCAAAAAGAAGGTGTGATGTCGTTGGGATTCGAACCGGAAGGTTACCGCTGTTACCAATAAACCTAGATAAGATCCCCCTAATTTTCTTTAATCATGACACTATAGTGAAGTGTAGATGATTATGTGTATTGGCAGATTTGCGTGATCCTGTAACAATATGATTTGCTACCAATCGAAAGATTTGAGTTGGTATATAGAGTGTAGACCCAGGGTTGGTATATGGGGGTAGCACTCTTTTTTTGCTGAAAGGTCATCTCGCGTGTGAATGATAAATGTCGAGCAATTAAAAAGTTCTAAATTTACCTTTCAAGTGCTAAAAATAGCACTTTAGTTTGTAGAATGATGGTAAAAAGTAGGCGGATTGGCTTCAAGCTCAAGTGGATACAAGTTTCTTTGATAGCTGCGGTCATTCATTTGGTATATTTTTAGAATTATGAATTAAGCCTAAATAAAATTTTATTGAACCAAACCACAATGGTCCCTTGTCCTTGACGGGTCAAAACTATTTTAAAGTTTGAATAGTTTTAAACCTTCAGATTAGGATCATTTAGAAACCGATCTTCCACGTGGAACGCCAAAATATTTTTTTCCAGCTCTTTGACTTATTGTTATTATTATGAGGTAATATTTCACTTTTTTCCTTTCCCCATTAAGGTCATGGTAGGATAATTATTTGATATATTATATAAGTGTCTAATTTTTAATTTGTATTTACACACTTGCTGAAAACAGTATTGAAGAATTGAAGTCTTTTGGAAATGGTGACATTATTCTTCTCCCTGAGTGTTACAGTGACCTCCATTTTTTATAGTTTATTTACACTCGTTTACATTTAGAGTATATTATTATTACAAACAGATATTTATCTTATTATCATGTTTATCTTCACCTCTGCCTTTCCAGGCATTGGTAAAAGTTCGGCTTAGTTTTCTTTTAAGAATACTGAAAAACCCGATTTATTTGTAGTAAAGATTGAGGGAGCGGTTGCAATTATGCTGATTGGAAAATATTCAAGATATCACTTTTTACACTACATGGGAAAAAGGGTAGTGCAAAATCTTCAGACTTCTCCTGAACATGCTGAAGACGGTGAGAACATGCTCACTGAAACGTTGAGAGTGGCTTCAGGACCACTCATAACCTCAAGAAAGAATACATGGTGTACCGTGATACCATGATACCTTCCACTTCCAATCTAAATTATACATCGATTTTTATAGTAAAAATATTTACTCACTATAATTAAGAAGCCTAACTTTGATGTAAAGATGTACTCATGGCAGTTCAGTATTGGTAAATATACATGTTTAATGATATGTTTCAATATTGCTTTCAATATATCATTTTGTAAATGATTATCTGTTATTTTCATTTTCATGGTGTGATGTAAGTTCATTATTGTTGTACGAAATGGTGAGAGAGAGATAACGTCATTGGCCAGCTGTTCTTGGTGTTTCTGTAAAAGGCAGATACCAGCTACTATATCTTATGGGTCGGTGTTTCAGGAACAGTACATAGGCTTCGGAAGATTTTCAGTATTGGGGGAGGGGGGCTCAATCACAAAACTTATTTTGGGGATTTGTTTTTAATTACCCCCCCCCCAAAAAAAAAAATAAATAAATAAAAAAAATAAATCAATCAATCAATAATTAAATAAATAAAAATAAAAAAAATAAAAACATACGTTGACAGAGTTTTTGAAAATGTCGGAAGTCTTCTTTTATTTTTTTTTTATTTATTTTTTGTTTTTTTATATATAAAACAAAACAAAATAATATTCCTATTTTATTATTATCTTAAATTCTAAAAAAAAGATCTGTTGAAAACTTTTGATATAGCAATCTAAAAACAGTGCGTTTTTTTGTGCTAGAACATAAAGAAGATATTTAACTCTTCAAACGATGCGAGCGCGAAGCGCGAGCTGATTTTTTCTTATATATCAACCTGAAAACAGTGCATTTTAAGCGTTTGTTTTTCTCGCTATACTTATAAAGAACATATTTATCTCATTAAACATTGCGAGCGCGAAGCGCGAGCTGAAAACTTTTGATATATCAACCTGAAAACAGTGCATTTTTAGCGTTTTTCGCTATGTTTACAAAGAAGATATTCATGTCATTAAACAATGCGAGCGCGAAGCGCGAGTTCAAAATTTTTGATTTAGCAATCTAAAAAGTGTGTATTTTAAGCGCTTTTTGTGCTATGGTTATAAAGAAGATATTTATCCCATTAAACAATGCGAGCGCGAAGCGAGAGCTGAAATTTTTTGATATATCAACCTGAAAAGTGTGCATTGTAAGCGCTTTTTATTAAAAATATCTTAAAGAGATCAGAGTTAAAATTTGTAAAAAAAGAACTGATACTTGAGCGTTTCAAAAACAAATAGGGATCAGAGAGGGGGCTCAATGGTATCGACCCACCTAAAACCACTCGGGGAGGGAGGGGAGGGGGGCTTATTGTTTGAGCCCCAAACAATATATTAGGGACCCCTTGTCATTCTGGAAAAAAGGGTCAAACAGAAAAACATGCGATCCGACCCGGCAAGCGAGCAGCATAAGCTAAAAAGTTTGACAAGAATAATTTGAAATATGAGCATTTCAAAAAAGAATTATGAGCAGAAGGGGGACTCAAACATATCAAAGCCCCTCCCAAACACCGGGGGAGGGGCTCAATGGCTGAGCTCCAACCTAGATAGTAGTTCCTATGTTCCTATTTAAAAAAAAAAAAAATTATGATGTGCGAGCACGCAGCGAGAGGTAAAAATTTTGTCAATAGAGACCTGAAATACAAACTTTCCATTTAAAAAATTTGGTGGGGAGCCCAATGATATCCTCAGTAAGATTATGGGAGGGGCTTAATGATGTCTGAGTCCCCTCCACAAAAAAAAGACGACAAAACAATAATGATACAAATCTTGGGGTTATATTATAAGGGCGATCGCCGAATCTGTGCGGCATCAAAATTATTCGGGGGGCTCAACGATATCTAAGCCCCCCCCCCCCCGGTTCCGAAGCCCGTGCAGTATGCCCCGCTATGCACCCTTTGCTGTACTTCTCTATAAGAGTTATAGGGTTTAAATCCATTATCGTGATACCCCTTTACTTATCAAAGGAGGAGAGACTGAAGGCAGGAGTTTTCTTCCCCCTTTTTAGACGTATAGGGGGCATTGAACGATAAATATAAATACACTATTGTGAAACGATATCATAGTATATATATATATATATATATATATATATATATATATATATATATATACGAATTCCCCTTTTCAGTACTTAAATTAATAGTATTTGGCATAACAGTAAGGATATTTATATACAACATGTAAATAAGGAAATCCGTAACAAGTAGATTTCTACCGATGCAGAGCTATATTATTTCTTCTTCATGAAGAAATTCAGTTCTGCATCGGATATCAAAAGTACATTAATAAACAAAATTTAAATAAGGAAATCCGTAACACACACACACACACACTATATATATATATAGATATATATATATTTACGGTATATATATATATATATATATATATATATATATATATATATATATATATATATATATAGTAAATAGTGGTAGAAAAATACGCGTTGCGATTGGCTAGAACAGTACCACGTGTCCTACTTTCAATTTGTTATATTGTACATATGTACAATATAACTTTCGGTTTTTGGAGGGTACAGCCTGTGTTAAATGAATGGGGAGAGTATCGGTTCTATCGATTGCCTTGTTGCGCTGGCGCATAATGACAGTATAGCTCATAACAATGGATACGCGGAGCAACAAAATACGTCACAATAGCTAAATTTGCACCAAAAAAAAAAAGTCAGAAAACAAAAGAATAAACATGAATTCAATTGAAATTTTAAAATTTCTATCATAATATTGTTTAGTATGATACTCAGCAACTCTTAAGAAGAGGCTAGGTTTAAAAACAATAAATGAATGTTTAATGCTTATCATTTTAATAATGGTTAATCGATTGGTTAATTACCATACCGTTTTCATATTTGTCCTTATATTTTATTTAAATTGTATCCATAAAATTAATGATTTAAGAAGGTAAAGAACATATTTAATTATTTAAAGTCATGGCAGTTTCTTTACATTTTGAGTAAAACATACTTAAAAATTGAATCAACCAACTAATACTTAATTACAATTTAAGGCATTCTTTAAACAAAATGTTAAGCCATTTTCCAGCTTTTTGGGCTTTTGTCGTTTTGTTTTTGTTTTTTGCTTCTGTTTTCAAACAAATCTATGGATTTTTTCACAACTTCTACATAGAATTATGTCATATTTTTGTCATATACTGTATTAAATCGCACTCTATACAGTGTGTCCTAGAAAGAATTATATACTTTTTAAATTGCTACAAATTAAAAAATAGATGGTTCGTGGGGAAAAGTTTCTTATGTAGAGAAAGCTCATATCCTCAACTATCATTTGACAGCAAAAAGTCCAAAAATGATGCATGCTTCAATGAGCAATGCCCACTTTTGTGAAGGACACAAAAACGAGGCTGCGCAGGAATTCGCTATGCATTTACCACCTGCCTATGGGCGGCCATGAGGGATCCAAAGCAATAATGGTGTGAATGGGTTAACAAAGACAAAATAAACTTAAAGACAAAAAACAAACATTAATAATATGAAAACAGAAATGTTGTCCATTACATTTTTGCATAATATCGATGTTTATTTCTGACGTTTGGTTTATTTTGTCTTTGTTAGCCGATTCACACCATCATTGCTTTTTGTTTTCTTCACAAAAGTGGGCATTGCCCATTGAAACGTGCATAATTTTCGGAGTTTTTTGTGTCAAATAATAGTTGAGGATATTAGCTTTCTCTACATATTAATTTTTTCGCCCAAGAACCATATATTTTTTATTCGGTAGCCGTTTCAAAAGTGTATAGTTCTTTCTGGGACACACTGTATATATACTTCTTTTTATATTTCAATACATCGCGATATTTTACTTTGTTTTCATACAATTGCAATGTTTTCATTTGATCATTTTAAAACAAATTAGATTGATATTAAATTGAAGTTACGTATTTTTATATTCAATTTGCCAATGAAAACAGTGAAAATAAAAATAAAATAATCTTGATAATTCACAAATGAGCTAAAATGTGAGCAAAATTAATTAGCCATTACGAGACACAAAAGGTAAACAGCCATTATGTAACCAATATATTTTTAACGCAATCGTGTGCATGTTCAATTTCTTTTTAATTAATTAAGTGAAGAAGAAAAATAATTTAATCCTATAAATCTCAATCATCGTTATTATTTCAACAACAACACATAGAATGTTCGTTATCACATGATTGGATTTGCAGTTGAATTCAATACATGTTTTCCAATAATTAAATTTTCATTAAAAAATTCATGAAGGTAAAAAGATATTGACATACAAACTAGCTTTTCAAAAATATCAACAGCAAGTGTAGCAAGATAAAGAGGTAAACAAAAGTGCCATATTGGAGAGTTACCGCATAATAGTCTTTGATGTATGGCAGCCCGGAAATTTACATTGATAGGATAATATTATTTTTAGAAGAATAAAACCCATTAGGATAGAGTAAAAACAATTTTTGTAAAAGCCCTTGAAAATATTGAGGGGAGTACCTATTTTGATATGCATATTACATTTTGTGTTATGTGCAAAATTAATTTGAGTTGCGGCTTTCAGTGGATGGAATTTTGCAGGTATGAACTTGTTTTCGAGTTTGGTGGTCTCACCTGCCCGTCCACCACAAATTACAAATTAACTACATGTATGAATAGTTGATTATCAATAACTAACCAAAAGATCATAATGTGATTAATATTTGTCAATTTCTTGTCCAAAACACATGATCATGATAATAGATTATACCCAAAATGACATGATTTTTTCCCTAGAAAAAGAGGGCGTAAAAGATTAAGATGAGGTCTATAGGATAGTCTACCATTAAGGGGTAAATTTGGACACCAACGAAGTTTATTAATGAATAATCTAACGATGTTAAAAATATAGATTAAAAAAGATTGATAAAATATTGTCAGTTCATCATGTTTTAATATACTAGTCAGGCAGCCAGCTCAAGATTGGTTAGCTGAACGAGGTACCAGTAGTAAAGTATTGGAATATATGGGGAAGAATCCCACATTTACTAAACCCAACGTCTGGCAGTGCATCTCTGCTGCATTAGGTCCCTACAGCCGGGGGCGTCCAAAATGAGTGCCCATTTTACAAAAAATTCTATTTTGAATAAAAATAGCAGAATTCATTTTCTAAACACACTAACTTTGATGTCAAAATAAAGAGTATTACATTGTCTTAACGCTTGTGTCATTTTGAAATCAGACTGAAATCGAAAACAGTGAAAGTTTTGATGAAGAAATGTTTTTTTCTCACTTTTTTTACGCAAATATTTTTTGTTCCTTTTTTCAATAATTTTTAATAAATAGTTGTATAAAACATTGATGTTTGTAACTTTTCAAAAAACTACCTACGTGCATGTAAATGATGCTGTAAAAAGAAGGGAGTTATATCTTATTCCGATAAAGAATTATAATGAGCTAAAGTCAGGAACGCAATATAGACAAAAATCAACAATTTGCCCCGTGACTGAGAATCACACAATACCCGCACGTGTATTATGAAAAGCTGATTGTATGCGATGGCTGTGAGTAGGCAAACAAAAGTGCCAAAAATGCGGAACATTTCGATACTTGTTTTGTCTGCTAAAAGCTATCGCATGTTATCGGCCTTTCCTAATACACGTACGGGTATGGGATTCTTCTTCTTCTTCAAATTGTTGATTTTTGTCTATATTGCGTTCCTGACTTTAGCTCATCATAATTCTTTATCGGAATAAGATATAACTCCCTTCTTTTTACAGCATCATTTACATGCACGTAGGTAGTTTTTAGAAAAGTTACAAACATCAATGTTTTATACAACTATTTATTAAAAATTATTGAAAAAAGGAACATAAAATATTTGCTTAAAAAATGTGAAAAAAAAAATTTCTTCATCAAAACTTTCACTGTTTTCGATTTTAGTCTGATTTCAAAATGACACAAGCGTTAAGACAATGTAATACTCTTTATTTTGACATCAAAGTTAGTGTGTTTAGAAAATGAATTCTGCTATTTTTATTCAAAATAGAATTTTTTGTAAAATGGGCACTCATTTTGGACGCCCCCGGCTGTAGGGACCTAATGCAGCAGAGATGCACTGCCAGACGTTGGGTTTAGTAAATGTGGGATTCTTCCCCATATATTCCAATACTTTACTACTGGTACCTCGTTCAGCTAACCAATCTTGAGCTGGCTGCCTGACTATACGATTTCACTTCAAACAAGGCCCTCATTTATTAGTGATGCTGTAACAAACTAATATATTATATATATATATATACATCTAACTGAATATGAATGGGGAACTTACAAGATTATGAATTCATAAATTAAAAAATTTATACAATCCTAAACAAGCAGGTCTTAATTCAGAATGAAAACATGAGAAAATATTATTATTATTATTATTATTATTTATTCGGCAAAGAAAATTACAAAGAACAATACATTTCAGTATAAACAATACAAAATAAGAAATATCAACTGTTAGAACGCCAGGGACAGAAAAAGTTAACTAAATTACTGTGGCATAAAGCCTCCTGTCCCTTAAAATATTACAGATATTTGGCCCCACAGAGGGATAGCCTATACAAATAATTTTACATTACTGAATAATATTAAACTGTGTCGAGCTATTTTTTAAAGGAATTAAATTCACAGATGTTTCGTTTATACTTTTTTGTTGCCTTTATAGGTTCAAATACAGAAGAAATTATTTTATGACGTTACTATGGATTTGCACTGAAATCAAAAGACTCATATTTTTTCCACTGATAGTCCCCATCTCCAAATATTCGATTATAGGGGGCTCTTTTCTGTTTTCCTCCCCTTTCCCTTTGGTAAAAAAAAATGTCCTGGGGAGCGTTTCATGAAAGGACTTGTCGGACATTTTATCCGACAAAATTTGCTCTCAGCCAATCAGATGCAAGCATTTTAGTAGCTTATAACAGTTGTCAGTGAGAATCAGTGAATATTTGTTTCATTAAATGCTCCCCTGGTCAGGTCATAATGTACTTTCAAGAATGTAAGGGGACAAGCTTTCTCTTTCAAATGATACAAAAATCATCGGCAACACTGTGATCATGAATATAGCAATATATATATAATAAAAAAAAGCGTATAATGTTTTGTGTAGCAGGTGGCTAATTAATTATGGCCAGTGGTGAAGTACATCGTCCATTATTACCTACTTAAAGGTTCCACAACCTTTACTCAATAGGGGAGACCGGGGACAAATGTAACACGGGGCAATTGTAACAGGGGCTCCCATTAATAGCAGAAACACGCTATAAACTTAAAATTTGTAAAGAGCATGCGTATTACATCGCTCCACATGCTGTTTGAGTGTTACCAGACTTAACGGTTCGTGGAACTTTCTACAGCAGAAAAACCGTTTTTTGAGCAGGAAAGTAATATTTCACATAACCCATTGTTTTTCTTCTGGACAAATATGTGGATGAGCTACGGCTGTCATTTTCATATATTTAGAAATTATGTTCTTAGGCCATATTTTGCTAACGTTTCAACGATGAACACCTAAGCTAAGATAGAAAAAAATCTCTCCAAATATGGTTGCCTCTGTCAGGGGCAATTGTAACAAGCTGTTACAATTGCCCCTAAAGGACCATATTTGTTAAAGTAACTCCCGTAGGAACTCGCGCGGTATTAAACAGCTTTCCGCTGCATCAACACCAAGCTAACTATAATACCAAACTCAGGGCCACGACGCCATTTTTTTAGGGAGGGCTGACGCAAGGGTGGGTGGGGGGGGGGCGAACAGCTAACAAACACAAATGTATGGTCCATTTGTACCCGTGCTACGAAACGTGGGGGGGGGGCTTAGAAAATGAGAGAACGCATACACTTGAACGTATCCGTGTCAATTCTATATCTTATTTACAAGGAAAAAAGGGCCTATCATAATAACTCTCAGATATGAGAATATAATTGACTTTGGAACATATCTGTCCAAACATGTTTTGTCGAAACCGCAAGAAAATAAGCCACTCCTACTCCGAAATAAAGGGTGCCTCCTTTAGTTGTTCCCATTTGTTCCAAGTTGTAATCAGCACTCCACTGTCTTCCTTATTTGTTGTCCATTAATAATTATATCACTTTTCTAGAACACAAAAAGTAAAAAACTAGACAAGGAACGAACATTAGAGCGTTCTACATTTAATCCAAGTTGTTAAAAATGAGTAGACTGGAAATACAACATACAAAACAGAAGGAGTAGCCTCGTCATAAGCCTCACAGCATCGACTTACGAATACGATTGAAAATCTTTCAATAATAATGCTTTACAACAAACAAAACGCGTAACTGCATATGCATATAAGCGTCAAGACATGAAATAAAAACTCGAACACTACTCTGTCCAACTACGTTTTGTTAGAACACGCCAAAAGAAATATGCATTTTGTCTCGAAAAAAAAAGTGCCTCTCGTTGTTATCATAGCTTCGTCTGTTAATCAGACCTCAGAGTATTTTAATCTTGTGTTTATTGGATACACTATATCCACTTTAGTAGAGAACTTCATAACCTCACTATGTTTGTCATACTAACATATTAAGTAGCTCTTGTACAATACAAAACGGTAAACTTCTTAGAGTTCAACAGAGAGAATTACGAATATGATAACGGTGAACCATAATTTGATTTGATTGATTGAATTGTATTTCGAGTTGTCGCTACATGGAGTATAAAAACAAGAACACTGGACGAAGAATAGCCCATGAAATCCGAACAGGAGGCTAATTTTAGGTCCTATTAACAAATGAGCAAAGAATACGGACCCCCCCCCCCCTGATTGCTTTCTTATAAAAGAAACCCCACACACATTAAAAGAGAAACAGAACAGAGAGCAGGGAGGACGAAATAATGAGAGGAGGAGAAAGAGAGAGAGGGAAGGGCACATAGGCAACGTAAAAAAAGTTAAAAGCGATGGACGTGAAAAAGAAACAAAGAAACAGACAAAAACAGAAAGAGGAGGACGCAAGAGCATCGCGAGAGAGGAGGAGAGATGACCCCCATAAAAATTAGAGAATATTCAATATGTTATACTGAAAGAGATCCCATATTATGAACGGCTCAACAATTTGTTCCAGAAAATTAACCACTGTCGCAAATGAAATTATAATGGTGACCGAGACGAAAAACATAAATACGAAAACTTCGTATAGATTACTTTCTACAACAAAAAATGAGCCATTATTTACTGTGAAAAAGACAGCTTTATGGCAAGAATTAAATCTAAGCGTAGGCCTGCATAACTAAAGTGCTTAACACATGTTGTTCAATATGGTAGTACAAGTACGAAAAAACCAAAACTTGATTATGAGAGGTCTTATAGTTCCTACAAAGGGTAAGCCCCAACAACCTTTATAAAAAAACAAAAAAAAAAAGATCACAACTTTGCCATACATAATAAATGGACAAAACACA
>CALNVZ010000649.1:3029313-3048254 GCA_940671915.1 Paracentrotus lividus | reverse complement strand
GGGGGGGGGGGGGCGCCAGGCCCGATAGGGGGGGCGCCGCTGAAATTTTAACATGTACAGCCAATGAGTGGTTTTCAAATTATAGGGGGTGCGTCCCCTGCGTCCCCGCCTGGATCCACCACTGTATTTTAAACTGATGAAGCATCAACCGAAGTACTTGAAAGTGATATGTCTCAACATCAAAGCAATTAAAAGCACTTGAAAATTAAAAAAAAACGGTACAGAATAAGTATTTAATTTGGAAATAAAATAGATATTTCATAATTAAGTAACACCTGTTACTAAAAAAAAAAATAACTTTTTATTAACAGGTGTGGTATATCACATGACTTTACTCATACGAGGAGTTGTTTCTTCACATTATCCGTTTCTTTCTCTCCTTCTCCCTCTTTCACTTTTTTTCTCTCTTTCCTTTGATAATTCAAAAATAATATGAATAGAAATGTGGCAAATACCGATTGGGGAAATAGGGTGCACCAAAATTTATCCGACTTTAAAAGTCAATAGTGGTTTCCAAATTTTAGAGGGTGTGCCCCGTGCGCCCCCGCCTTGATCCACCACTGTAAGTGATTTGAGATAATTGAGAACAATTCAATCACAAACGTAAGTGGATGGCAATTCAAGCTTAGCCATATGTCTCTTTGTGCAAACTAAACAATTGCATAGCAAATTAGGGGTTTTCCCGTATTGCACAGAATGTTTACGTTCATGCTACATGCGTTGTGCGGGTGCAATCAGCGTACAGAATCAATGGCTTTATGTTTGTATTTTTCCATTCAGTTTTTGCATTTTGGAACTTTGCCCCTTCTCCAGCCTCTTCACCACTGAGTGAAGGTTTAAAATGTCAACTTTAGTCAAATAACCAAAATCTTAACCAAACGCTTTGTTTGTATTAACTTAAATATGGCTTTTTAAAAATTAATGACAGATAATAATTACTCCACAATTACAAAAATTAACAATCAGATGGTTTCTCTATAGGTAAAATTAATTTTAAGATTTTTATTACATTAAATCAAGAATGCACAATAATATTTGTTAATTTTCGTCAACTTTATACCAAGTGATTAAATACTTTATATCACTGACTTTGGTTAATTTTATACTTCTCAGTCTTTTCATTTTTGAATTAAAATTCTGTTGATTTTTTCTTCTTTCCATTATCATTAATAAAGATGCAGGGGCCGTGGAGCGTTTTTGAAAGTGGAGGGGCTGACCGAAAGTGGGGGGGGGGCAGGGGCTAAACAGGCTAAAAATCACAAATGTATGGTCATTTTTGCGTTTTTATACACGTTGGCTGAAAAAAGTGGGGGCTGCAGCCCCCCCCCCCCCCCCCCTGGCTCCGCGGCCCCTGAGATGTGATTGTGTGTCTGATTCAATAAATGGTACTAAAAAAAAAATAGATATATATCGATCAAGTCGTATATAAATACGATTACCACGTCCAACTACAGTCACACTATTATTTTCCACGTGGCATATAGGCCTACACTCTAAAAACTGAAGTGCTTATTTGTAGGTGCTCGAATATATGACTGCAATTAAAGTGCTATATCAGCGACCAAACAAATTGATGGAATTTATACCTTTTTTTTCAGTAGTAAATATCATGATGATGATTATAATGACGATTATGGTGGTGATGATGATAAAAATATAAATAACGTGGAGTTAATCAGTAATAAAAATGACGATATAATCATATTTTTCATTCTTCATCATACTCAACATGCTCGAAAATCATATCTAAAATGAGAGAGGGGATAGTCGTGTGTGTGTGTGTTAGGGTGTGTGTGTGTGTTTGTGTGGATGTGTGTGTGTGTGTGTGTGTGTGTAAGAGAGATAGAGAGAGAGAGTATGTAATGATAAGGAATTATGCCCAAGTGTGGTTTTGTGTGTGTATTTACTTGATACATTATTCATAATCCAAATAATTTGCATATATATATGTCAAGTTATAATATGGATGTGTGGGCGATTGTGTGTGAGTGTGTGGGTGTGTGCGATGGGAGAGGGTTAGGGTGTCTTGTTGGATGTATGGTTGTGCACGTACTTATGTACTTATTTATGACCCTGAACTGTTTTTGTAAAATAATCTAACACCGACATATTCATGTAATTAGATTGATATCATAATTGATTGCAATTAGCATTGGGCTGCAAATTTACCCCCAAAAAATACAATTTTTAAACTGTATATACTGGACCTTTAACGAATTATCGCTGTTTTGATCGTTCTTTTCTTCTTTTTTTTTTTTATTATTTGGATGACAACTGTATATAAATAATGATATGTATATAATTTTTATTCGCACATGATATATTAATTACGATTTTGAATCTCGTATCTTATATAAACTTCTAAAACTACTTCAAAAAGAAAGCAAAAGTATGAATAAAAATAATAAAATAAACCATATACATTTATGCAAATTAAGTCATATACCGCTCTACTGTTGAAATTGTATTGCATTCAATGGGGAAAAGCGAGATGGGAGACTCGGAGTATTGGAAAAGGACGCATGCTCTCAAAGTAAAGATTGCTACTGTATACAATTATTGATTTCAGGGGAGTATATTCTAGATAATATGTATAAGAAGTGTATTCTACACAAAACATGCTTCTTTGAATACTGCAGTGTTCGATAATATAGTTATGCTTTGACTGTAGATTTATTTATAGCAAATTTCATACATATTTAACTAGATCTTGATGTTATGTATACACTTAGAAAAGTGTTCCTTTCTTGTAGACAGGTATGATTTTCATTATTTGTAACATTACGAACGCTAATTTCTTCATGGACGGCGGTTATTATAAATTTATTTTAAGATATCCAACAAAACAAAAAAAACATCAGCATTTTTTTTTTTTAAGGAAGTCCGTTTTTGTTTTGTTACAAAGGCTTATATACTGGACGAATAGTGTGTCTAAATATGTTTTAAGTATAAACAAAACTACTTTTTTTTTTGTTGCTTTGTTTCATTAATTCAAACATGGTCGAGTTGATGTAAGTTTTAAAAACCAACAGGTATCAAATTTTGAAGTTCAGTATTTTCAATATAAACTGGATTGGATTTTTGTCAAATCAAAATAATAAAAATCCAAATAATTAAACTTAATATACATGAGTAATTACATGAAATATTTTTTAAAAGAAATTATTATGAAAGAATGAACACAATTATCATATCATCATCAAATTTAAAACAACATATAAAAAAATCAGCGTTAGGCCCATACGTAAATTATTTAATCTCAGTTTTGCAAATCATGCTACAATTATGTAAAACCGAGCTTTCATGAACCTCATCTCACCTTTACCAGCTAAAAATTCTGATCTATTTTTGGAAGCGCAACCTTTTTTTTTATTGTAAACACGAGTCATTATTATATTCCATGTATGATTTTTTTTTTATGTAACGCGAGACCTGGGCGGAAGTGAACTTGGGTTACGAAATATGTGCTGACCTCGAATGGGTACGATGTAAACAGAGAGAGAGAATAGCGAGACACATTTGAAAGAGATTGCCACGCAGGCACACGCACGGACAAAGTTGTACAGAACACACGACATCGTGTCTACGTGAAATTTTCATCGATTGTGCAGCGCGGGAGTCTGGTAGTAGTCTCCTAACGATGCGTTGCAGTCTCTAGTTCCAAATCTGTTTTAAGGTGAGATGGTGCGTGTGCGTGTTGGAGTCTGTGGGCATGCACTTTCCGGTTATCATAAAGAAATTAAATCCATTCAAAGGAAGCAGAATTGTAACGGACTTTGTTGACCATATTATAATGTTTAACCGATCTGTTTTATAAACCAGCAAGAGAGCCCATCGATTGATCGCAAAAAGAAACGGGGTTAATCATCATCACGGTCGGTGAGGGTGTGTATAAGGGTGTGTTTGCGTGTAGAATTTGAGTTACAGTAATATGGAAATGAGAAACTGTTACATTTTGCATGAAATATTAGTTTCAATTGTTTTTTCCTCGGTTATTAGTTTGTTTTTGCTTTGTACTGGTTTTTTTTCTAGGCCTATCGGTAACTTACGCTTCTAGCTGGTTTATTACTTTGGTCTCCATTCTCCATTTTATCAACGTTACATGTTTGTAACTCCGTTACTTCGTTTGCTGTTTAAATAAATTTTATTCTATACTTGGGCGAGGTTTACAAGTTGTCAGTGTTCACATTAAATTTCCTTTCATTGAAAGGCAACTGAGGTACTTATAGTCATGCATGGTCTCATTGTACCATGCCATGTTCTTGGTTGTTGTTGTTGTTGTTGTTTGTTTGTTTTGTTTTGTTTTTGGGGGAGGTAGGCCCTAATTTATTCTCGTATATTATATCTCGTATAAGCTGAAATCTGTGGAAGTTGATTTAGATATTGAAAAATCTATTTAAAAAAAATATTTAAAAAACGATATCAATCTTCGATCCTTAATCGTTTGAATCTTTCCTCTTTATCACTTTATTTTCCCGTTTTTATCATATTTTTATAGAGCGTGAATTATACAAGCTTAAGTCATTATCATGCTGCTTGACACACTTAAGAGTATGATTACAAAATACACACAAATAATATAGAGTAAACGCTTCGTAATACATATAAAGCAGTGATATTTCTCATCTTAGGTAGCAGCATGCGGCTCTCGCGTGTATATGGGTCGTGCAACCTTTTCCGAGATTCGTCTACCAGACTTTGAACCATATTATTCTAAAAACCTACTAGTTTGCAGATTCAGACTCCTGTTTGTAAATCTGTGTTTCTAGTGTTTGTCGTTTCATTCTCATATCACGAAGTGTAGCCTGTAATCTAGTTTTGAGTTGAGGGCTTTTACGCGGAACTATTTAAAGCGACTCGTCTGATATGTAGTCTCACCGTATCAGACGTATTCCTCGCAGAATTAGCATACACAGCAAAGAAAATAGCCCTCCGACTAGATTGTAGGCTAATTAGTGATGTGTGTACGTTGAGTCAACACGTACCATGCAACCTTTTCGAAAATATGAACTTGAACGCTAGTCTGTAAATTCATACTCGTTGGTTGTTTGCATTGCATAATTCAAGATTGTACCATACAGTCAATGAGTCTTGTGCGGAAATTATCACAATAACTAAATAGGTCGACTCTACATTTTCATACCTTTGATCTGTTAATACCTACTGATGTTCATAGTTTTACAAAGTGCATTAATTGAATTCAAGTTTACGAATAGGCCTACATGTATACTTTTACTAATACATGAAGTGTCTTGGTCTTTATAGTTAAAAAATACAATCGACCGATTCAAATACAGGCCCTTTTAATTTCTGGTGAA
Source organism: Paracentrotus lividus (assembly GCA_940671915.1). Taxonomy (NCBI): domain Eukaryota; kingdom Metazoa; phylum Echinodermata; class Echinoidea; order Camarodonta; family Echinidae; genus Paracentrotus; species Paracentrotus lividus. The sequence continues at coordinate 3,042,936 of CALNVZ010000649.1, read as the reverse complement.
ATACTCATTACGATATGAAATATTAAACAAAATGCAAAAAAAGAGGAGAAAATGACAAATACGTTGAAGTAATAGGCCTACATGATATTTCTTGATCTAGTTTAGGGAGAAAAGCAACTGATCACTGAAACATAATCTTTTTAACGTTTGGTAAAATATTTATTACGGAAAAAAAAGAGAAAAATTGTCACGCAACCTGTTCGTGTCTGCCATCTGCGTCAAGTGGACTTAAATAATGTTCGTTTGCGCATTGCAGATACTGTAATTATATTGATACAATATGTTATCATGATTTTTTTGTACAATCCACCAAAGATTTAGATCAGAACCTAGTTACCAGTATTTTTCTGGACTAAGCTACACTTCAGACACGATTGATTGTTTTGTCAAATTTGCTCCCAAAATTTGTTTTTGTAGACTAGTTACAACCAGTCCGTGGCTCAGATGCTAGTTTTCAAATATAGACTTTTCGTTTACATGGTGATCAAATAACGTCTATAAATTACGATGTCTTAAGTGGAACCTAAGTTTCCCAATCATTTATTACCAAGATTATTATGCGCTCCATGATAAAGTGTATATTCTCTGGTCAAATTCAATGCAACTAATTGTGTTATGATATTGCCATGCATGAATCAATTTGTAATACTTTCAGTACTTAGTGGGTTTCTATTTTTAAGGAACATCCTAAATGTGTTTCTGCGGTGGAATCTTGGTTATGCCACAAGCCTTTTTGTTCAAATGCACAAAATATTCAATGCTGATTGGATTTTTCTGTTTCTTCACCTTTTTTTTAATTTAATTTAATTTTTTTTTTCCTTTTAATCATCGCTGATCTATATTCTTCATATTTGTTTTTCCAGAAAGTTTTTTTTCGTGTTGTGAAGTACAGGAAATTACTCTACAGAAATAGTGCAAATAGTATTGTCCTTTTCCAATCCTATACAGTGCGTCCCAGAAAAAAAAGTAATCCTAAATTAACAGCCTCATATCAAAATTTTATAGGTTATGTGACCTTGATATTTATTTCATGATAAAGAGTAACTCATTATTCTTTTCAATGATGCCAAACTTATATCTGTTTGTGGCGGATGACTAAGACCTTTGGATTTAAAAAAGCGTAAAAATTGCCCTGTATCAAGTTTGAGCAAAAGCAGCACTTGCATTTCAATGGTCCAAATATCCTTACTTAGGAAGGCTGACCTCAAACATGTCAAATAAAAAATGAATGATCAGACAAACAGCCACGGGTTGCTTCTCAGAAAACTTTATACAAGGCGTTTTTACCAAAGTTTTTAAAGCTCGAGTGCCCAGTCATCCATGACACTACAGGTATAATTTTGGCATCATTGGATAGAATGTAACGCACTCTTTGTCATGGTATAAAAAAATATAACTTATTAAGTTATACAATTTTAATACGAGACTCTCGAAGTTGGATTTACTTTTATTTGGGACTCACTGTATAGCACCATGATAAAGAAGAATTGGGTATTCAAGGGGCATCTCATTGAGAGGCGAAAATTTGCGAACTCATAGGAATTTTGTGTTTTGCCAGATTCGTAGAGTTCGTTCATTTATAATGAATTTAATGTTGCAAAGATGTTTACTTTTCGCATGAGTTCGCCAAGCGTGGCAAACGTTTGCTGGCGTTCGTAAACAGATTCGCCTCTGTCTGATTAGCGAATTATCGTGAAATTACGGCGTTTTCAGTACCAACGCCATTGGCGAACGAAAAGGGACGCATGTAGTGAACCATTTGAACCCGCCTTAACACACCTTGGCGAAGGTTGTTTGGGAAACTTTATCAAACGCTTAGAAATGATTTTATTGCAATGCACCAAGAAATTTTTACATATTTAATAATTTTTTAATAATTTAATATTTGTATGAAAAAATAATTGAAAACGTTTTCAATTATTTGAGAACACCTTGCGAAAATCAATGAGATTCGCTTAAGAATCGACTGTGCAGACTAGAAGTAATAGATAAGACCACTTGCTTTGTACTGTGTAACAAACTAAAACTGTCAATTCCATAACTGCCTTTCAACTTAATTTTGCTTTCTTAAAGATTAATTTCACTCACTAAACTAATTTTTTTTTTTCCAAATACGTTTTCAGATGTTACAGTGGATGGGAGGCATAAACTTGGCTAGGCAGAACATCGGTGATCGATTGGCTACTGTATTATTTGGGAAGTTCTTTAGATCGATCTAATGTCATTTTTCGTTACATTTCAGATATCTGATGTTGTGATGGACGACCTAGCCTCATGATACCTCAGACAGGAATGAGATATCAAAAACTGAATTATCACTGATCGTCACTGCCCGTCATTTCTTGCAAAGGTTACAGACATTAAACAAAACCTTTTGATTTACCTTTCAGATAGCTGATGTCACGTGGATGGAATTGAATACATTGAACTTGGAATTAAAAGACATCAAATCATCACTGCTCGGTGGTACTCTTAGGCAGTTCTTATTGGTCATCATCAAGCTATACTGCAAAGGAGAAACGACAAAGACATCACCTCACACGACAATGCGATTCATCGACAACAGGGACCTACGGCAGAGGTCCAGGAGAATCCTGCAACGGAAGCTGGGTGCAACAGGTGGGTGTATAGCATGGTCGGTTAGAACTTTGTTTGAGTTTCTATCCGAAGGGTCGTCATTCCGAAGGTCTCTTTCTTTATTCGTTTTTTAAATATTTATTCACCATGTATAAATAACATTTCCATAAGGAAACAAAGGCTTACTTCAGGATACACTCACACATACACACACACACACACACACACACACACACACACACACACACACACACACACCACAACACACACACACACACACACACACACACACACTCACAAAACAATGTATGTAATAGGGAAACAATGGATTTTCTGGTCATAGACATCCATCACGAGAAAAGATTTACCTAAATCTACAAAATTGCAAAAAGCGCAAACGCGCGAAAAGCAACATGGATACAATGCACTACCAAGGAAAATCTTCGTCCCCCCCCCCTCCTTCCCCCTCCCTCCCTCTCTCTCTTTCTTTCTCTCCTCCTTTCTGTTTTTCTGTCTCCTTGCATTGTATCCATGTTGCTTTTTGCGCGTTTTGCAATTATGTTGATTCTCATTTTCTGATGAAGGGAAGGTCATTGATCGAAAATAAACTTGTTACTGATTTCCTTATTTACATTTTGTTTATTACTTGACTTTTGATATGCGATGCAGAACTATATTTCTTCTTCATTTATATATATTACATAGTAGGAACAATGGTTGTTTGAAGGACAAAGTCGCTGGTATAACATATTGGATAATAACTTCATGAATACAGAGCGTGGCTTTGATTAAATAAGTTGGTTGATACAATTAAAAGCTAAAGAAGCCAAAATTAAACCTAAATTGAATTGATACTTACACGGGTATAAAGAAATACATATCATTGCCTCGACAAGAGCATTGTTATTCATGTACCTAAACGATTAACAAAGATATCTACATAAGAAAATCCTTATAGTTTCTTTTTGAAATGATAAAAGCTTGTTACAAGTCCGTATGTCAGGTGGTAATACATTCCAAATTCAAGGTCCTACATATCTAATAGATTTGGGGGTTAAAGCACTTCTAGGTGTAAACACGAATTTTCTCTGAAAATGACATAGGATTCGTTAACCTTAAAGTGAAATAGAGTTATTTAATAAGAAAATGAAATATCCTCAATCACTGACCTTTAGACTTTAGGTCTAAAGTCTATTTTAAGAATAACGAGCCTTTATTCATGTCAACAAACCCGATATCAATTTTAAAATAACGAGCCTGCGGTATATCAAACACTAATATATTTTCGAAGAAAAAAAAAATCTTCGAAATTAACGTATGGCATCGAAATTAGTCGATGTGACGAAAATGAAAAATTCACGAAAATTAATACTATCTGCCACCTGTCATGCTTGTCATCATATTGAGTTAGAGGGTAGACTAGTGAAAGCTGTAATGGCGTTAGTGGATGGGCACTAAAATCACAGTTTAGGATGGTCACGATGGTGTACAATTTGCATGATATTATAAATAGAAGATTAGATTAACATATTATAATGGAGCAGTTTAAAATAGATTGCAGCACCTTGTTAACCTATTATTATTTCATCTTCATATTTATTGTTTATGAATAGGCACATGAGCTTGCGGTGCAGACTGGATGTGAGGTGCTACTTCGCCTTCAAGATGGAACCGACTCTCCAAAGTACTACGTCACAGACGGGATGAAACACGACTACGTCAACTATGGTGTCCGGGCTGATCCTGGTGACCTACCAATGTCAGGAGAGTCGGGGCTACCGAAGAAGTACGTTCATGATTTCACGTGCCAGGTAGCTTGCGAACCGACTGGTCCTACCCCGTATATTCCAGACCGAGATGAGTCCGATGAGGCTGATATCATCATGGTGCAACAGCATCATCCGATCTCCGATCAAAATTCCCACTCGAGTGAAGGTTGGGACAGACTGTACCGAGAAAGAATGTGGACGCAACAGACTTTGACATCCAGTGCAAAACTTGATACATCCATGCACCACGAGGTAGAGGCTGCAAGGCGGTTGTCAGGGGCAAACGGTCAACGACCGTATGTTTACCCAGTCGCCTCTTTAATTCAATCAGATCCGTCCGTGCCTACAGTCACTAAGAGGCACATTGCAACTCATCTTGATGACAGTGATGCTGCTCTTCGAAACCTGAAGCAATTGCACTTTGAAAGACTCTTGCGCCATGGAATGAGAGATGAGCAAACGATGAGCGAATGCCCGCGACAGGCAAAGCCAATAGAGGACAGAGAAAGTTACCGGATCCGTTCATACCAAGATGATCACGTTGAACAGACGGATGAAGTTGTATTTGTGTCTCAACGTGAGAAACCCACCTAATTCAACCTCCACCCCACACGCATACATCTACGACAAAGCCACAAACCACCGCAACACACCTGTCAGGTGCTAATATGCCAAATGCGCTTGCTTTGATCCCAAGACATTAGCGGCCTGTGGGAAGCACCAACAACGATATCTATGTCGCATATGCGAACGCACGTTTTGGTGATCTTTTCAACTTAGTCTCACATGCTAAAATGTTTCCATTCAACACTACCTGACTTGATTTTTCGCATGCAATTCTTGTAAGTCGTCTTTTGAGGATGCGTCTTCACTGCATGGACAACCTGCAAGACGCACGGAGAGCTAGGGTTCTTCGCTGGAGCTGCATGCCAATTAAAGAGCCGTAGTCAAGACCGACAGAATGTTGTACATCAGCGTCGATCCCGTGTCCTGATTGTGGAAAGATATATTCTCCCGGTTCGGCTTCATGCAGAGCCATATTGAGCGGGTCCATGGTGGGACAAGGATTGCGCGCATCGCTTGAACACCACTGCGCTGTCAAAGGACACAACTGCCCTCTGAACGAAACGCACCACAGCACAGTCTCCCTTAGGATCAAACACTGGAGTTGAAGATGATAATCAAAACTTCATCGAGCGCATTTGTATCAATGTGTTGACTGTGAAGAAAGTTTTGAAAGAGGCGAGCTTCTCCAGCAGCATATCAAGAATTCACATCTGGGACAGAAGACAAGCTCGGCACCCCCTGCATTCACAGAAGATGTTGAATTGCCAGTGCAGCGGAATCAGGTCAAAGTCGGAAGATGTTAACTTCGTTGCGAACAGAGAGATCTACACGTGTCAAGAATGTGGGAAGCAGTTTCCTAAAGGAAAACTCCTGCAGACCATGTCAATACCTACCCATTCAGCACAGGCAGTCCCAGCGTTCAATAGCCATCCTTAAAAGAACAGCCGCTCAGCAATCATACTTCGTCCAATCTGAACAGATCGCAAGATCAAGCCCGACGGCTCCGAGTTGAAGATAAAGAAAGAACCAAACCAAGAAATATATAGATTTGAGTACTGGTAATGCTGTCGGTAACCCAGTCTGCCACTGTCGGATGACTCTGTAGATATGCCCTCAGACTATCCTGAAGCAGTCCTGGGACACCGGGAAACGAAGCCAAGCACGATGAGAGGAGGACCAGGATAGACCAGATGAAAATGGCCAAGGGACATCGAAGGCGATTCGCTTGTGATGTCTGTGGAAAAACATACAAGTATGGCTTTCACACATGAAAAGAACATCGGCTAACCCATGCGGCAGTATGTCCATTTGTTGGTCGGATCTCGTGGCATGGGATTCTTTCGGCGAAAGGAGACAGATGAGAGACCATAGAACTAAGACATACAGGAGCGTACCCGTGCCGCTGTGAAATTTGTGGGAAAGGCTTCCCTCGTACCTCGGAGCTCAAGAGACATTTAGCGTTCCGACATCGTCGACTCGATATGTTCTGTAGACACAAGTCCCCAACGCCTCCCAAATGTGGAACAAACATAGCATCAAAATTAAAGAACAATCAACTCTGCCTCATTCGACCTTTTATAAGTCGAATAAAACCTCGAAGAAAATTTTCAGTCCAGATTATACACATTATAGACATATATTATCCACGCACCTCTCGTAATTCGAATTTCTTCTAATTCGAACGGATTTCTATTGTGCCAAGAGACTCGATTTAGGCAGCGTTACCTGTATTATATGAAGCCGTTAACTGAAATCAAAGGTTAGACCTACTGGGATTTCGCGATTTAAATTAAATGAAATGAATTAGACGAGTACTGAACCTAATTTACCTCTTGAAGACATTTAGTAATTTTTGTAGTTTATGAATTTGAAATGCAGTGGCGTATCTAGGGTCAAGTGCGCCCGGGGCAATTGTTGACTTTGCGCCCCCCCCCCCCGGGTCTACCTCCAGTTTTGCTCAACGATTTGTTTTAGTTTATGGACCAGTGGCATATATACATGTCCCCAGACCTGGGGATGATTTGCTGTCCATACATACACGTAGCTTATCATTTTTTTTTAATTTCCTCTCAAATATTTTAATCTAATGCGGGACGCGAAGCGCGAGCGGAAATTTTGAGTTCTTGCATTACTCGAATCTTGCATTTAGCATTTAAGAATTATGAATACAGATTTCGTTATCAACGAAGGTACAATAAAAAAAAAATTAAAAAATGCCTTACATTCAGGGTGTCAAAAGGCCTTTTGCACAAAATGTTTTGGGAATTGTAGGCCTATGCATCGGATTCGTTTTTTTAAGTAGGAAAATAGTAATCTTAAACCTTTTTTTGTTTGTCCTCCTCAAATGATTTTGAATTGACAATGAAGAACAAAAAAAAGGGGAATTAATAGGCAGCGAGAAAAAGCATGGCAGAAAAGAAAAATCTCCTTTTACTAGAGGGACCTTCATGTTTATCTAGAAGCGGGAGGGGGGGGGCAAATTGATCTTGAAATTTGAGGCGCATATTGATCTTAAACACTATTTAAAGGGGGCTCTAAACTAAATTGAAACTCAGGGGATGTCAAATTGGTCTTAAAATTAGGATTAGGAGGGCAACACCGGGGGCACACAATTGATCTTAACATTTATAAAAGGACGCTGAATTGAAGTTAAGGGCGCCGATTTGATCTTCAATATAGGCCTATACAGGGGCGCGCAAAATTGACCCGAAACTAAGATAGAAGGTACTAAACCTAAAAAAAAATTACTAGAAACTTTGGGGCGCCAAAAAGTTAAACTTAGTGGTGCTATGTAGGGGGTGCCAAAATTAATAATGGGAGGAAACATGACCCCAATATTCACTGTGGTTCACCCGATCTCCTTTTTCTTCCTCTCTTCTTCTTCTTCTTCTTTCCTTTCTTTCTTTTTTTTTTTTTTTTTTCCTTTTCCTTTTTTTGCGCCCCCCTGAAGCTCCGCCCGGGGCACGTGCCCCCCTTGCCCCACCTAGATACGCCACTGTTGAAATGGTTTGGCCTAAGAAGTACCGTGAGTCAGGATTGTGATAGACTTTTACCTCTTTTTCGCTACTAATTCTGTAAATTAAAAACGTTTAATTACGCGTATGTTGTTTAATGTTCACATCAACAATGTAAAGCAAATTTATTATTTACGCTTTATCATTCGTGTTTTTCAAATATTTTGGTTATAGTGTAAAAAAAAAAGAGTATCTTTCAAATAAAATGCGTGCATAATATCGAGCTGCCATTGCAACCAAAATTTGCTGCAAAACAATTTATCATTTTTCAAAATTTAAGTAAGGACCGAGAAAGTATATTGCTGCGTTTATATGTCGATGGTATTTGTATAATAATTGTTGGAACTAGCTTGGCAGTAAAACATATTGTAGAAATATATAATATATATATATATATTATGGAATTCGCACTTTGCCACAGAGAAATTCGGAAATTTATATCTATATATATGGTGTTTGTAAGGCTAGGAAGTTGGGAATATTTATATCAGACTATTTCTAAACGGGTTTACGTGTTTAATGTGTGTTATTTTATAAACGCCTTCTGTTAAAATTAAAATGTAGTATTTATCATGTATAGAATTCCGAATGTTTGATTATATAAGGTTTATAACCCATTTAGATTTAGTATAGAGTTTGGATATGTATATAATATTATGTGTAATTTGTGTGCTGACTCATTAAATGAGGAACTGTAAATGAATATTTAATTGTGGTAAAAGGATGTCAAATTGATCGATTGAATCTTTGAGAATATATCCTGAATTATATTCCGTTAATATTTGAGATCAAATTTTGGTATGGATGTATAGGGTACATGCAGGTAATATGTGACCCCCTAAGCTCATTCCCCTAATTTGCATAAAATTGCAAAATGACACACAGTCTAAACTTTGTTTATATGAATCAATTACTACTGCTTCTAACTTTTATTGTGAAAGAAAAACAATTATCACCAACCCCCCTGTCTGCAATATTCAAATGTTGACGTTCATTACCAAAGTGCCCATATTACCTGCATATGCAGGTAATATGGGCACATGTATTTAATGTATGTTTTAAAAAACTACAATGACTCTACCATGTCTGGAATTTGCTTGAAATGTTGAAAATCATTAACTTTAAGATATAATTTGAAATTATAAGACCCTTCAGTAAATACTTTGACTATATATTTCATTGTTTTGTATTTTGTATAAAATTGATTTTTTTTTTTTTTTTTTAATATTATTTAAATATTATTTTCATTATACAAGTCAATATAGGCCTACAATAAGTTATTATAATAATAATTATATAATGTGAATATACCCCAAAAATCGCAGCAAAGAGATTGATGCCTCATCCCAATACTAAATACCATAATCATTTCCGCCATTTTGGATGGCCCATATTACCTGCAGTAATGTTGCTGTGTCAGGCAAGCATTCAATGCCACATTGCACCCCTTCACTATAAACAAATTGACCTGTACACGCTAGTATGATCAAAGTGAAACTATAAGCTTTATAAATATACAAAACAATTGAGGTTACCCCCTCAAACACTCTTTCACCATCACATTCTGTGAAATATCAATTTTTACATCAGGGTAAAAAATGCCGTATGTTTTACGTACCTTGTTGGTTTTCAGCAATTTTCTCAGAGAAATTTGGCATCAGATGCTCTCACGATGATAAATATTTTGTATACAGTTCATTTGAACAACTATATGGTGCTCACACCGGTCACCGGTCACCGGTCGACGGTTACGACATGATTTGCTTCAGGTGGCCCATATTACCTGCAATATACCCCTATAACTCGTTTGTTTTGTATAGGTTATATGGTAAATGTATAGTAGTGTATACATGTATATGATATGTCATATTTCTCTTAAACTTCAAAGTTAATCTAATAATCATTTAAATCATAACCTCATAATATCAATAACTATATCATAAAAGTTTAAATGCATAATTCATCATGCCTTACAATCAACCTTTCAGCAAATTTGAAATGCTGACAGTCTTTGGATCAGTGTCTGGAATCATACCCTTGATACACCCGTCCATCGCTTTATAGGTAGTTTTCAAAAATAGGCCCCCTTTAAGCGCCCCCTCTAACATCTATTTTCAAACCTACCTCGAACCGTCTCGGTCGCTTCATAGGTAAGTTTGAAAAATAAATGCAAACACGGCTTCCTATCTCATACGAGGTGTTGTTTCACCAAGTTACGAATGACTTTATGAACGACTGAACATGTTCTTGGGTGCTGTACTAATCACATTCCCAATGATCTAGCATGAGAACTGATCACCTGTCATTTGTAAGGTTATTCGTAACTATTAACGAACAACTGGTAAAACACCACCCTGGAATACAAAATGGCATGGTCTGCAGGGGAAATTTTTCCTTCTCAGTCCATTAAAGTAGAATAAATAGTCTCTCTGTATTTTGCTGGTAGATTCCAGTAGACGCTTTTTAGAAATTATTGATCATAATTTTTTTTTCTTTTTCTTATTATTACTTAAGTGCCTAGTTTTGACAAAAGACGATATGTGACGTCTAGTACTTTTGTAACTTGTCTGTTAAAGGCACATGGGATCTGTTTCATCGTGCTTCGATTTAAGCGCTCATGCAAATCAGTGACCATGGTGGTGACTGGACCTTTAGTGCCTTTCTTTCTATCATCCTCCTCAACGGGACCCCCATTCCCCGCTCCCGGCTCCCCACTGCCCGCACATCAACCACATCAAAGCAACCCCAAATTCGATGCCAGGTAAATATGGCAGGGATAAAAAAGCAGGGGTAGAGGGAAAATGACAATGCAAAAATTGCAGAGATGAAAATGGAAGAGTAAAAATGGTCGTGTTCGCCCGCTTCATTCCCTAGGTTGCGTGCTTCGCGTCCGAAAGAGATTTTGTGTCACCCCCCCCCCCCTCCCCGGGTCCCGCTACCCGCTATAATAAGGATCGCTAGTCGTATAATGCTTATATGTTCGATATTGGGATCATTTGTGTGCTAGTCAACGAAGAGGGCGTTTATTCCTAATACCAGGAGACGATTGTTAGTCATATTAATTAAGATAATGGTCGCTAGTCATAACAGAGGATGAGGGTCGCAAGTTATAATAAAGAAAAGGGTTGTTATTCAAAATAAATAAATAATGGAGAAAAAAAATCTCAACAAGATTAACAATGTTGTGCACGAATTCAGCTTTTATAGATATTATTATTATTATTTTCACCCATACGATCGTTAAAAATGTTGATGGAAAAACTTAATATTTTGGCTTGGCCCAAATGCGAGAAAGATGAGAGCCCCTATATCTGTGCAAATAATCCATAAATTTCTTTGTGGCCAACTTTTTTTTTTTTTTCGTCCTTCTCTTTCCCCTTTTCTCGTCCTCTTTTCCCCTTTTCTCATTTTTCAAGTCTGTGACTTCCCTTGCCATTTTCACCATTGCAATACTTTTCTATGCCATTTTTACCTCCACCGTTTTTTATCTCTGCCATTTTTTTTCTAACTGCCATTTTAGCCCTGTCCATAATTACTCTGCCATTTCACCCCTTCCATTTTCATCTCTTCGAATTTTTTTTCTTTTCTTTCTATTTTTACCTTTGACATTTTACCTCTGCCATTTTAGCCCTCGCTTTTACCCCTGCCATGTTTATCCCTGCCATTCATTATCCCTTCCATTTTTAACCTCTGTCGTCATTTTTTTTTTTTTTTTTTTTTTTTTTTTTTTTTTTAGTATACCAGTACATGGGCTAGATTTCTTATAATGAATTGTTTTCTCAATTCTTTTTGAACAATTTATTTATTCTTAAATTATTTTCATTTTCCTCGTGTTGTCTCGACTTAAATTTACATCATGTCATTGACAATTTTATTCTTATCCATTGTATATTTGAAATATTCCCGCTTTTTTATCATCTTTACGTGCCAACAGTTTCATGAATTCTGACAAAAGAAAAAAAATACAGGGATGATCAGTGTAATGCAAAATATCGACTGATATTTTATGCTCCTTTTTTTTTCCGTTTGTTTTTATTTTTGTTTTGTTTTTTTTTTTTTGTGTTTTTTTTTTTGCCCCCCAAAAAGCATTTAGTTTGATTTGGATTAGTGGTTTCAAATAAGAGGAAATTAAAACATGCATAGAAACCAGAAATAAATTTCAAGATTAAAAGACTGGTTTAATAATTGTATGCATACTTTTTAAACAAAAGTTGTTCCTGACTAAACACGTAGCTTGCAAGAGGTTTACCCGACAGTAACAAAAAACTAATGCGGATTCCAAATATTGGATTTTATTCTTCAACGACAGGTTTTTTTTAAATAACTCTCAAGGAGAGAAAAGTCCAAAAAATTAGAATTCATTAGTGAAGCAGCCTATTGATATCGTACAAGTCGGTACGGTATTATTCGTCAAAAGACAGGAAGCACATTTCATATAAATGTATGTTTTTAATGAAATTCCGCATTATGATATTACATTATACTTTTTTTCTTCTCCCTTTTTTTTTTCAACAGGACACAACTTTTTGTATAGAACTCGGTTTTTCCTTTTGACCAAAAATATGATGTCCTAATATAGTCGTGGATAATCAACTGAAATGATGACTTGCCAGAGATATATATTATTGAAGTAGTCAAATTAGGCTCAATTGTACTACAAGGACGATCGAGAATATTTTGAAAATGTAGCCATTGTGATTGGTTGAATAATGCTGTGTCCGCGTATCCGTGATCATTGTTTGAATGGAATTGCTAACGTTCCTCTTTTATTACTTGTGCAGAATAAATACTTTATCAGTGGATTTAAAATATTTCGTTCAGATTGTTTTTATTCTACTTTTTTAAACCAAGATCATTTCTTCTCGACCTCCAATACTTAGGTTGTGTTTAATTGATATCTACCGAGTGAGTCAGGAAAAACTTAAAACTTAGAAATTGTCATTAAAAGGGAACAATTTATGAATCCTAAATTAGTATACATATACTGAAAGAGTAACTTCTCTTGCAGTTTATGTGGTATGTGTTTACGAGTAGATGAACATAGCGCATTGTTTACGAACATGCAAATTTCGAATCGTGCAAAAGTGGGAGTAAAATCAACACATCAAAAACTAACAAAAAAGAAAATTGAACCGGATTAACATTACATAACTTTTATTTCTTCAGGTTTTGAGAAAAATAATTTGGCAAGGTTGTTGTTACACTTATCGACTAGATTTTGTGTAAACATGAGATTGTTTCAATAAGCAATAAATGAGTGAGTGCAACTCAAAGAGTAAATTGTCACTTACAGAACTTAAAGGGCTCTTAATACTTTTGAAAAGTGATAATTTTGCCTTTCATGTGTGCTTATTTATGTTTGACTCTACAAATCTATATCTTTTTCACACGTAACGTAGTTTGTGCATGATAATTTGAGATTGATAAATTGGTTTTCTTTTGAATGACAATTTTCTAGATGTTTAGTTTTTTCTGACTCACTCTGTCAAAATCAGGCTTACCAATTTTATGATTGTGTGTGTGTGTGTGTGTGTGTGTTGTGTGTGTGTGTGTGTGTGTGTGTGTGTGTGGTGTGTGCTTTTGCTCTCAGACTTGGTAGGAGGAAGTTAACGAGTTTGGTCGTTTATTAGGCACTATGATGTACTAATGAAATACCCACTGTGGGTTTGTCCCTCTGGAAAGGGTTTTATTCATTA
>CALNVZ010000649.1:3002790-3017964 GCA_940671915.1 Paracentrotus lividus | reverse complement strand
AAAGAGAGAGATTAATGTTATGATTATTCGTAGTGTTGGCATCCCTGCATTTAAGATCTGTTTAAAAACGATGTGTTTTGTTTTTTTTTTTTTTCTTTCTTTTTAAATCTTAGAGATGATAACCGATGCAAGTTGGTTGACGTCATTATACCTGTTCAATGAACTTTAACCATTGATAACAATAGTGATCTAAACCCAAAGGTCAATAACCTCCTATATATACTCATTACAACGACAAATCGATAGCTACAAAATATATACTTTGTGTGTGTTATTGGTGGTTTGTTTTATATACATAAATAAATTTGTACAACATCAAGACAAATGTTCAAAAATATAGTTGAATGGCTTTCTTTCGGCCGATATTCTCGAAGGGTGGCTAAAGTTAGTAGGCCTACTAACGTGTTCTGTAGGCCTACCAACTTCAGTCACCCTCGAGAAAAGGTTTTAATTCTATGTGCCATAACGTTAAGGTAATTCACAATTTACCATACTCTCCGGATTATTATACGAATGCCTTGCTTACTTTACCTGACCAAATTGTAAAAAAGCAATGATTAGTAAAGGCGTGTCGAGATTGGCTGAAGGTGTAAATGATCTCATACCCGAAAGATTGTGACACGTAATTAATTGTCTCTTAATTAACCAAGATTAATCAAAGTTATGGTCAATCTTATTTTTTATATTATTTTTTATACATTTGATATTCATATTATTGATTTATTTTAAATACATTTATGTTATTCATTTTTTGTTAATTTTATGTTATTTTTTTATTTTCATTAGTTATTATTTCTTATTATTATTTATTTATTTATTTATTTATTTATTTATTTATTTATTTATTATTATTTATTCTTTCATTGATTTGTTTGTTCATTGTTTTATATTTTATTTATGGCGATATACTGTGCCATGAATTGGGTACGTGTCAAAAAATGTGTAGGAATGTACATCATATCAATTCTAGTTGTAAACTTAAGGGGAAGAGGGCGCTATCACTCTACGCAGAGCGAACGCGGCCATAGACTTTTTGTATTTTGCACAGTTTTTTCACTTTGTTTCTCTTGATTATGGCGAGCAACTATCTTTTCAAAGAAATGATCACTTGAATAATACGCTAAAGTATCCGAATTCTTCAAAAATAGGAATAACTTATTGCAAAGGGAAAAAAGTCCTGTCACTTGTGTCAATCGAAATCTAGTAAAGATCAAATTCCCTGTACAATATGGCCAATTTTGCTCTCAAAAAAGCTCATACGCTGCATAGTCATCTTCCTCGATTACGCATAATTATATTACACCTTAATGATCAGCAGTTTTAAAGCTGAATTCTCAGCTTTCCATAATATGGTACATTCATCTCGATTGGTTAAAAAAAATCCTGTCCTTTGAACATTATCACAAACGAATCTTTACTCGATGGTCATATATTTCCGCATATCACATGCATATCGAATGTGACGGCGTCTTCGCAAGATGTACAAGATCACTATTTATATCAATAATCGTTAGGAACATCAAATCTATGTGAAATAAAGATCTGATTACAACTTTAGCACAATGGTGTATAGGCTTGCCAAAATGTCTTTTTCCCCAATCTGGTCTGAAGCATCTACCTACGAAAACTATGATAAAGTTCAATATTATTTTCATTCCAGGACTAATTTCCTCGAACGGATCGACTGACATTCCATTTTACCGACAGGGAAGTTTTCTTAGGCGAGTTTTTGTGCGTAATAATTGCATGCAGTTGTCATCGGTCGCTTCCCGCCGTTTAGCGCGGGTTTTGTTTTTCAGCTGCGTGCATTCACTAAACTCATGAATGTAATGTTGCGTTTCCCCTCCTCAAATAATGGACGCGTCTTTATGTTAAGATTTATGTCATACGTTAGATTTACATTTCACGTGGAGTAGAATTGATATGTGTCACAGTCAAACATCTCTACTTTCTTTAATAGTGAATCAGACGTGTATAAAAGTATATATATTCAAAGCTGAGATTGTAAGGAAGATGATTAATATATTTTTGGCCTGTACAGGTTGTGTCATGAAAGCTATTCATGGTTTTACAGGAAAATGGTTCAAAAAGTTCCACAGTTTCACTGGTGAATAATTTCTTTATTCTCTGCACCAAATGACCAAAATCAATTTTGATTGTGTTAATAAGACCCTATGGTTTTAAAAATAGAAACTTGTAATCCAAAATAATTTTTCCAACCAGCTATACAGGGTGTCAAAAAAAGGAGAAAAAAGAGCAAAATGGCAGGATTCCTGATTGTCTTTACATTTGGATACAACTTAACAATTTTTTTTGGGGGGGGGGTAAAAAAAATATGTTTCTACCTAATTGTGTATCTACATTATTATATGCAATGAAAATGGCAAAAAACAAAATTTTTGTTATAAAATTGCATGTTGCAATTTTTTATGCATACAATGCATTGTCTATGAGGATGCGTGCATGAAGTATGTTTTAATTGATTGATTAATTGATAAACTGACTTTCGAAGAAAAAAAAACTTTGTTTTTCAAATTAATTTTATTTAAAACCAGATAAATTCCAAAGAGAGTGATATATCACTCTACATATAAGACCATTTGGATGCAAAAAAAAATATAACGCAATAAAGAATAAGAAAGTAACAAAAATGGGAATTATATTCTTTAACACATGCCTCCACCGTACACTGTTACAAAATTTCTCCTTAAAAAAAACAAAAAAAGTTTTTACAGCTGGGATTAAAGAATACCTGTAATTTTACTACACAATTTGCACCCAAATTACAGAAAATGGTATATGGCGTATGAAATTTAAAAAATTTCATGTAATAAAAGACTTTTTCCTTTTTTTAAGCAGACTAAATTGTTCTGTTAAATTGCATAAAATGTCCAGAATATACGGAATGATTCTGTATTTTTTTCTCTTAAAAAAAAAATCAGAAAAAGTTCTTGCAGCAGGGCTACAAGAACACCTGTAATCTTACTGCACAATGATATTGTTGACCGTTACGCAATTTACACTAAAATTACAGCAAAATTAGAGAATATTTGTATATTCTGGAAATTTTCTACAATTTAACAGGTCTGTTTTAAAAAAGGAAAAAGGTCTTTCATTACAGGAAATTTGTAAAAATTTCATACCCCATATACCAACTCAATTTTTCTGGTGCAATTTAATTTGCAGTAAGATTACAGGTGTTCTTGAAGCACTGCTGCAAGAAATTTTCTGTTTTTAACATTGTAGGATCCTGGCCTCCCCTACCCTACTCCACTCAAAATTATCTTTGTATTAATTAGACATGTAGCCTGATAAATTATCTACAATATGAGACATTGCACAGCTCATGAATGTATTGTTTTAATGCTATGTGAAAAAATGTGATAATTTTTCCTCCAAAATATAACACCTCCAACCTTTTACTATACCTATACCCCAATATGTGACCTTATTGGGGGAGGGGGGCTTGGGGTCAGTATGGATTGATTAGTGTTCACTTGACGTGCCTACTTCTGCACCTCCGGTATTTTCAACTGGTCAGGGGAATTGACCCGATAATGATCTTGTACACTGTTAAAGTGGAGCTGTAAGACGTATTAATCTGTACGAAACGAATCAGTGGGTGTGTAGCAACTGCTTTTTATTCGTGAAAACGGACAACCTGAGTGGTAGAGGACATTATCTGTCCCCTCCTGATATCTTAAACATCAAGTAAATTTGGAGGGGTTCTTGATGACGTCATAAGTGTGAGGGAAAGTTGCACAGCTTGAATGCTGCACTATGTAATCAGTATAACATGTATTGTAATGCATTACTTTTTATCCCTTTCCTCTTATTTCATTTATTGTTTTCCTCACTTTCCTATTGTTATTTATTGTTTCTCTAATTTCCTGATGTAATCGTTGTATGTCCTTCCATACCATGGTGTTGTATATTCTGCTTTCCTTATGTTATTCATTGTTTTTTCTCAATTTCCTTATGTTATCCATTGTTTTTATATTCTTTCCTTATGTTATCATGTTTTTCATCTTTCCTTATGTTACTCATTGTTCTTTTTTTTCTTTTTTTTCTTTCCTTATGTTATCATTTTTTCTCATTCCTTATGTTATCATGTTTTCTACTTTTCTCACTTTCCTTATTTTTATTGTTTTTCCACTTCCTTATGTTACTCATTGTTTTCTCTACTTCCTTATGTATCATTGTTTTTTCTCACTTCCTTATTATCTCTTTTTTCACTTTCTTTATGTTACATTGTTTTCTCTTCTCTTCCTTATGTTATTCATTGTTTTCTCTCTTTCCTTACGTCTTATTCCATTGTTTTCTCTCCTCCTGTTATCCACCCTTTTCTCATCTCACTTCACTTGTTTATTCATCTCACTTTCTCTTATGTTCTCATTGTTTTTCTCACTTTCTTTATGTTATTCATTGTTTTTTCTCTCTTTCTTATGTTATTCATTGTTTTTCTCTCTTCCTTACGTTATTCATTGGTTTTTTTTCTCCTTTGTTATTTATTTTTGTCTCTCTTTCCTTATGTATTCATTTTTTCTCTTCTTTCCTTATTCATTCATTTTTTTCGCTTCTTATGTTACTCACTGTTTTCTCTTTCTTATGTACTCTCATTTTACTCTTTTCTAACTGTTTCCTCTTGTTTCTCTCTCATTCTGTATGTTATTCATTGTTTTCCTTTCTCTGCTGTTTCTATGTTGGTATCATTGTTTTTCTCTCATTTTCTCTCTATGTCATTCATTGTTTTTCTCTTTGTTCTAAACATATTATTGTTGTTTCTATTTTCTTATTCATTGAGTTTCTCTTTATTCCTAATGGTATTTATTGTTCTGTCTCGATTGTTTTATATTTCTATAATGCATTATAGATACAGTAATAGATATGCTTCATGCTATTACGGTCGTTGCTCCTCACACTTATGACGTCATAAATAGCCCTTAAAATTATCCACGAGATCTTCAATTGAACCCGATTGTATATACAATGTTCAAAGCAGCATTTTCGTGAACGCAATATGCTAAAGGGATCAACTAAACGTGTCTGTTTCTGAAAACTTGATAATTCAATTAAATTCAACAAGATTGGCCTATTCTTTTAATATTCCACTTTAAAACGCGGTTAAATAATTCTCACGTGCTGTGAACATAAATGTCCTCGGTATCTTAGAGCCATAGTTCTCGAACATGTCTCTGTTTGAACTATTTATACACCTTGTGATAAAACGAAGCGCGTTTTTATATTCGCCCTTCAACACCAGACCTTCTTACACAAGGACGCACGTAGTTGGCGCCTGTATTTCAAACAGGAGTCTTCGCGTCTAAAAGGGCCGAGGCCAAATGTCCTGCACGTGTGATATGCTCCATCGAGCCACAATCGGCTATCAGCGCTCGATTCACTGATGCCCGAACGTCGCTAAACACCTTAACTCATCGGCGCTATGGTATAGCGTCTGCACACCATCTACTCACTCCAGGTATGTACACATTTGTTGGCTAATACTGGATACAACGCGGCTCTCACTCCATAACCGAATGAGGCTGCTTCGAGGTCCGATCACGCTCGCGTTACCCTCACAAGTTGCGGGGAGCGCCCTTCTCTCTCATCTCTCTGGAGAGAAGCGTCCCCGTTATTACACAATCACTGTTCGATCTAGTGTAAACCCAAGCACATTACACAACCAGGTTGCCTTAAACTTAAACACAGAGCTGTTAGAAGTTTTAAACAACTTGCAGGCCTTTTTAACTTGTTTAAACACGCTGTGCGATTACACTCGGTTACTACTCACGCGTTTGTTCTTAAGATTTTCATAACACCTATGTTTTACATCTCACTTTCGTTCGTAACAGTGTCCATCGCCCGACTAAAGGCGACTTAGCATTATAATATTAAGTATATGATATTATTATCTCTTTTCAACACACAATACACAGCAATCGTACCACTCAATGTGACCGATAACAGATCGGATCCCCAGGTGGCGGATCCCACTAGGATTCAGAACTTAATAGCCCCCACAGGCTCATATACCGCACAGGAGCCGGAGCTTGCACCGCCGCCAATTTTCACAGATTTTCGACATGTACTCCACCCTCAGGACCTCTAGTGTTTTCAAATACTATCGGGGCCGACGCGTCCCTACCCCTGCGCCACCGACCTAGAATCACCGCCACTAATGTTCGAACCTTGACTATAGATATCACATACCTACACTGACTCCTAGCTCAGGCCCTCAATCATCCCTTTTCAATTATTTGATCTGTCGGCGACTCGCAGAGGCGCCGGCGGGGCCCGGATGTAGCATATCCACCCCAACACGAATCATAAGCCGTAGTCTCACAACCTCGCCAGCCTGCCTCATAGTGTTCAAGCACATTCATTGAAGTCATGACCAGTGGACTGCACGATGCTCCCGGCTATCGCTTTACATATTACTACACGGCACCAGGCATCCAGTTGCATGGAGCGCAGAGAAGTTGAACTCTGCTCTCGATTTTTGTGTACAACTTTGCTGTTACGTTTGATAAACTGCGCTACCCCGTTGTAGATCATAACACGCTCGGCATCTTCTAACTATCGTCTCTTATCTGATGCTCAAAACCACAATGTATACCGCGCAGCCAGAGGACGTGGAGGACACTCCTCTATTATCCGTTCTCTCATTATTGGATTTAATTTAGGTCATACCCACCGCTGTAAGGTCTCCTTATATTGAGGGACACTCAACGTGTCAATGACCAACCCTATAAACCTCGTCTAGCAACTAAAAAAACTGTCGCTCGCACGCACCATGACTCGTAACTAGGACTTTCCTGTTACGGGAGGGTTCGACAGTCTTGCAACAAGTCAGCAGAAAGGTTAATCACCATCTTTCAAGTCACATCGGCCACAGAAATTGATTGCACAATACCTATAGTACTACCCTCCGTACTATATATTTATCCATAGCCTACCACCTCTCCTAGTATATAATCATGCGACACAGAAGCCCAATTGCTCTTCTACCGTGATACTTCGGCTGTCTCTTCCATTTCTTTATCATACTCTTCTTATATTTATATTTTTTTCTTTGTGTCAAGCGGACCGCCCCCCCTAATGTATCGGCCGACCACCTCTCGTCTCTCTCTCTCTCTCCTTCCGCTCCCCTTTTGCACCTGTATAGTTTGACTTAGGACCTCCGCGGCTCTGTAAGCCATGACTTTTCCCTTGAAATTTCACCGAATTTTTAATTCCTCTAAAGTTTAGCTCTGCGCTCATCAGCTGTGCTCTCTCATCCCACGACTCATTCCAGTACAACCCGCCTGATTCGCTTACTTTTTTTTCTCATGATTTCGTTCACATGAATCTGTCTTCTCTTGCAATCCTCGACCGTGTCCTTCTGGCGGTCGCCGAGTTTTCAGCGCCTAGACACCTTCTGAGCTCCCTCCAGGTGCAAACACATTGAATGACCTCACCACCACCACACCCCTCACCGCCCGCCCCCCCCGCCCTTCATCCCCCCCACCCCCTTCCTCCCCTCTTTTTATGTGACTTTCTCTCTTTTACTTTTTTTTCAGCCTTCTCTTTCTTCGTCTCTCTGCTCTCTGTTCTTTTTCACGCCTTTTTACACATTCATTCTCTTATTCCCAATCTTCTTTTTCTTCCCGCTTGTGTCTCCCTTGTTCTCCCATTCCTAACCGGAATGGCGGATTTGTAAATTAATGTTACTTCTTGACCACCGTATGATTGCCCGACTATAATACCTCCACAGGTAACAGCTCGCAATGACTTGGGCACTGCCGGTACTTCTTTCATACCCTCTGTAGTTATCTCCTGAGATTCATACATGAAAGACTACCAGGTAATGTTATCTTCCCCCTTCTTTATTCGAGAATATTCCTATTTGTAACTGATTGCTAATCCATGCTCAATGCACAGAATATGCTCAGATCACATGGAGAAGAACAAACAGTCAAATCGTTGCTACAATGCCATTTCATTTGATCACCATCTGAAGTTCCGCAACTTCACTTTAGGTCCTAATAATTTTGGGGATATTTTCTAATTTTTGTGAATTTTATACCATTGTCAAGTTAATTTATTCCTCTCTTGATTGATACCTTATTTGTCATGGTGATATCATGCCTGTGTCTACAAAACCCTTGAATACCACCTGGATACATGACAAAGCGAAAGATAATTTTCAGTTTAAATTTCTGTAACACAACTCTGAACCTCGATACATTTTAATGAGGGGATTTAATCATTGTCTATTTTTATAGCATTAAAAAGTTCATTTATTCTTCTTTTTATTGATACCCTATTTGCGATAGTAAAATCATGTTTGAATGCACATAACTCACCAATATAATGCAAAGTAAAAAGTGAAAAGTTTCGAAATGCATTGTTATTGCTCGCAACAGACAATAATACTCACAATAGGCATTCACTTTGCAACATTTAACTTCTGACTTGTCCTAACATTCAGGTGTTATATCCATGCAGGAACAACACTATCGTTACAATTAGGGTGTCATTGAAAAGAGGAATAAATTATCTTGACAATGGTTTAAAATTCAATAAAAATTAATAAATACCCCAAAAGTTATCAGAGCCTAAAGTCGAGTTGCGGAACTTCACTTTGATAAATGCATTTTGCAAAATTAGACTTTTTACTTATGTCCATATTCTGATATTCTGTGCATTGAAGCATGACATAATCATTACAAGTAGGATATCAATAAAAAGGGGAATAAATTATCTTTCCAATGGTATGAATATCAGGAATAACTAAAGCGTACCTGAAAAGTTATCATGGCCCAAAGTCTATTTGCGAAACTTTTTGTGAGGGGTTTATAATGAAGTCGGATTTGAAAATTGACTAGTTGTTAGTTACAAGTTTAAACAAAATTTACAAGAGTGAATTCCTAGATATCAAGGACTAATATCTAAAGGACAAATTTTTTTAATGATTTATAAATGGATTATGCCAGATTTTTTACTTTTGTTTTTCTTGTATGTAATCCATTTATTTTCATTATTTTACTCTAAATTTGACGTTAGCCTTCCAACCCGATTTTAGTCAATTGGGATAGCACATTTTGTATGCTTGAACAAACTAAATCCTGTGCCTTATTGTTAGCGAATCAAACAGAGTAAGCTAACGTCATCATGCAATCATAAATGTAATTCACAAACAGCTAAAATCATTCCCAACTGGGATAAAATTAATTTTAGGATCAATAGCAATGTTGCAGTTCCATGGTCAAGATTGACTTTAAATGTTAGTGAATCACCCCCGCCCCCACCCCCCCCCCCCCCCCCCCCCCTTGAACACGAACAATCACCGCAGTCTTGCATTCAAACACGCTCATAATTATAACAATCTCTCACAGCCCTCATATCTTACATCTAGACAATTCTCAAAGATCGCATTAAATCATCAACATCTTTCTCAATCTCTCTTAATTACTTCTCCTTCAAGAATCACATCTTTCGCATGTAGTCAGATAAATAAATAATATTTTTTTCTCTTTTCCCCATTTCTTTCACAATTTAAATAAAAAAAAGAGTTGCACATTAGCTGTTAACATCTATTCTCTTACACACACACACACACATATATATATACATATATATTCACAACTTAACTAGTATACTTTCAATTTTCCCCTCTACACAAATATTCCACGAACACTCAAATGCCACGACTAAGCAAAAGATTAAAAGAAAGAAGATTCAATCATTGAAATAGCATACTTAGTACTGCTTTTTTATTGCATTCTCTTGTTGAGAACTGCAGTTGTGTTTTCTTTTTTTCTTTTTTTTTAGAGTTACAAAATATATACAGTGTACATATCAAACAAAAATATGCGGAATTCCGAGATGAACGCGCATTTGTTTTTTTATCATTATGTACCATAGATTCTATTAAACGATTTATCTTTTCAAGATTATAATGTAATCATAAGTTGCTTTTTTTTTCTAAAGCTTTGATTTATAAATACAAAGGTACAAAGTCATGATCGTGCTTTTGCGTTGGTTTTCCGTGAGATCAAGGAAAACTTTACAAAATGATTTTTTAGAACTATCTTAACTAAAAGGGGACTATCTAATTTGCATTATTTTTGTTATAGCTGGACGTTTAATTATCTTCATCATTGCCAACCTCAGAACCAGAAGATAATGTCAACCTTGTTTTCTTCTCCCAATCTTTGTCTTTACTTTGCGTAACAAGAGGCAAGTTCGTATAAACTAATTTGTAGTTTATCCGGACCGGTAAAGTGGTCACCTAAACAAGCACAAAAATCGCCAATTTTTCAAGGATTTGAGTAATAAATAGCCCTTGATTTGACTATTTTAGAGATGGATAGCTAGATATTTTCTTAATCAACCCAGACTGTCCAAAGAGTTAGCCACATAGTAAAGGTGACCTACTTGACCCACCCCCAGAAGTTCGTTATCGTGCTCAATAGAAGAACAAAAGTGAGTTGTTTAGAAGCACTTCCTGTGGACGATGGATGGGCCGGACTCGTCATACTCCTGCTTGCTGATCCACATCTGTTGGAAGGTGGAGAGAGAAGCAAGGATGGAGCCTCCGATCCATACAGAGTATTTCCTTTCTGGTGGGGCGATGATCTTGATCTTCATGGTTGGTGGAGCAAGGGCGGTGATCTCCTTCTGCATCCTGTCGGCGATTCCTGGGAACATGGTGGAACCTCCAGAGAGGACGGTGTTGGCGTACAGATCCTTACGGATGTCAACATCGCACTTCATGATGCTGTTGTAGGTGGTCTCGTGGATTCCAGCGGATTCCATTCCCAAGAAAGATGGCTGGAAGAGAGCCTCTGGGCAACGGAATCGCTCGTTGCCGATGGTGATGACCTGTCCGTCGGGAAGCTCGTAGCTCTTCTCGAGGGAGGAGGAAGATGCAGCGGTTTGCATCTCCTGCTCGAAGTCAAGAGCGACGTAGCAGAGCTTCTCCTTGATGTCACGGACGATTTCACGCTCAGCTGTAAAAGACAAAAATTAATCAATTTAGTTGCAAGTACCAGACTCGATTAAAATGCTTTCTTTTGGTTTCTTTAGTCCTTCATAACTGTATTTTCATTTGTTGAACACAATTTACTCAATACGTTTATTGTCTGATAATACAGTCCAAAATCAAATTATTAGGTTATATTTTTAATGTCAAGTTATTAGAGTAAAAAATGGCGTTCTAAATTAAGCTTTAAGTAAAAGTGCATGTGCTTTTTTAAACTAAAAATTAAGAATTCTTACCGGTGGTTGTGAAAGAGTAGCCACGCTCGGTGAGGATCTTCATCAGGTAATCGGTGAGATCACGTCCAGCCAAATCCAGACGGAGGATGGCATGGGGAAGAGCGTATCCCTCGTAGATGGGTACAGTGTGGGAAACACCATCACCAGAGTCGAAGACGATACCGGTGGTACGTCCAGAGGCGTAGAGGGAAAGTACAGCCTGGATGGCAACGTACATGGCGGGTGAGTTGAAGGTCTCGAACATGATCTGCAAAAGAGAAAGTTTAAAATCATTAATCTTTACGTCACTTGCCAGGTTAATACAATAAACATTTCTAACTTTTGTCTTCTTCAAAAGTATACCTTCACTCGTGTTCTCTTCATTTGTTCATGACATTTTGTACATATTTAAATAAGCTTAACTGTTTACCAATCGCTTGTAAAAAATAGTGTAGGCGAAAAGAAAATGTTTGGGGCTTACCTGTGTCATCTTTTCCCTGTTGGCCTTGGGGTTAAGGGGAGCCTCGGTAAGGAGGACGGGATGCTCCTCGGGGGCGACACGGAGCTCGTTGTAGAAGGTGTGATGCCAGATCTTCTCCATATCGTCCCAGTTGGTGACGATACCGTGCTCGATGGGGTACTTCAGGGTGAGGATACCTCTCTTGCTCTGGGCTTCGTCTCCGACGTAGCTGTCCTTCTGTCCCATACCGACCATGACACCCTGGTGACGGGGTCTTCCAACGATGGATGGGAAGACGGCCCTTGGGGCATCGTCTCCGGCGAAACCGGCCTTCACCATACCGGATCCGTTGTCAATGACAAGAGCGGCAACATCGTCGTCACACATGATGATTTGTTGATTTTATTTACTCTGTAAAGATAAAACAAGAGGAATAGCAATTGTAACAGTATTTGCTGCATAATAATGTACGAGATAAAATTAAGAAAATAAGCGAATATGGTAAATATATTTCACTATCAATTAGCCATCAATTAATAATCAAGGGTAAGAAATATAAAATTTCAAAGTCCCAAAAGCATTCATTCCTATCGTCTCACAAGTAGCTAGCACTAAACCAGGAAACCCACGTGGTTAGAACATGCAACCGCACCCACCCGCCGCCTACGCAGATCGAACAGGTTGCTCCACGCATGCGCAATTTTCCTTCCGCATGCCACGCCCCTCAAGAGCCCGCTTCGGAAAAATTATGAATGACCTTTGGGTGAAGCTCATGAATTATGCATGCAAAACGGGGCAGTCTTCGAGCCGACCGCCAATGAATAGACGTAACACAGCAGACGCATCGGCATTATTTGAATATCCAATACCTAGAGCGAGGATTTGCATAACAACGCCCACGCCTTTTCGACCAATGAGCAGCTAACTCGCAATATCAAGGCGCCGAAATGCCTGCAAGCATGCAAGTGACTATTTCTGCGCTCTTCTACAAATCTATTCCAATACTCAAATTCATGATTTTAGTCAGAAACAGCAATAATGCGAATGAATCTGACAAGATTTTGTCCCCCTCTATAATATTAATATAGTCTCGAAGCGTCCAGCAATTTAACCATGTGTAAACGAGAAATGAATTTAACAAATGAATTGAAGCGGCGCTTTACATGCTGAAGTCTGAGTGAAGAGAGTGAAGTAACCCCCTAGCCCTACAAGCATTCTTCCAATAAAAATTGAATATTACAAAATTGAGGCATACAACATATAAATATATAACACAATTCCTTTACCTGGACAAAAGTATAAAGCGTAGTTTACAGTAGTTCTTATTTTGCAATTTCTACATAATAATTAACATCAAAGAGTTACAAGCAAGATTAAGAATTTCAGGTGTAAAATAGAACAAAGAACTAGCGAATGAAGTACAATCACACAATCTCCATCTCTTTTTAAAATAAATACTATATCGCTGCCACACCCACCGATGATTCGTACAAGGAAAGTAAACATATTCAGGAAAGTTGACAAATATAAATGTCCCTACGAATAACGAAAATTACTGAAAAGGGGGTGTTTTTTCAAGAGTTTTTACAGGGACGAAAAGATGCCACAAACGATATAAAGTCCTATGGTATAAATCCAATTTCGACCGGCTTCGGCGAGATCCGTACACGGCCAATCAGAGGAACGCGTGCTGTAGTGCACGGGTGGGGTGTTCAAACATTTCACAAGAACAAGGTGTTTCACGCGCGGAAAAGACCGGTTAAAATTTTTACAAATCGGTTTTCAACGTACATTGCATTTACACACCAACTCTAGAAAAGGAACAAACTTGATGCTAAACAAAACTAACAAATATACAATATTAAAATATCACATTTCATTAATATTTGTACAGAGTAAAATGAGGTAAAAGACGAAGATAAAATTGACAAGACGAGTAAATTCGTGCAGCACGAGTCACAAACCCTGTAAAGGAGTGGTACGATATCCTTATATGGAATAACCACTGACTGCAATAGGATGGAGCTAAATACAACTAGCTTATTGCCTGTGCCGCAGTATGTTAGAATCCTACAGCTGAGCTTGGGGGAAAATTGCCAAGAAAATCTTTCAAGACTTACCGAAAGAGAGAGAGAAGAGGTTACACCACCTGTAAGTTGGCTGGTTTTGAGGTTGAAAGATGCTGTGATTAGTGGATCAAGCAGGGTATAGTTAATAATGACCGGAAGTGAGACGTGGAAACATATTTGACCATATAAGGACAAAATTTTAGACGCATCGTACGCCTCGGACGCATTCATTAATATCCTTATCGGGGATCGCCTCAGAAACACCGGCATTTTTTTATTTTTTCCACGCAGGCGCAATGTTGGGATCGTACAAGTGGCTGGTTTAAATGTCGCAAATTACACGTGAGAGCTCTGTGTAGAAAGCAGGCCTTACTTCCTTCTTTCACTTTAAAAACATGAGTTGTTTACAAATATCCAATGTCCATGTTGACCTCATTTATTTCTCGTTTTATTACTTCTTGTGATTTTTAAGAACAATCTTTGCATGGATTTATAATTAAGAATTTGGCATTGATTAGGTAGCAATATAGGCTTACATATCATTTAATTTTGTTACTTTCATTTATATTCAAAGCATTGCTGTTCATTTTTTACTGTAATTATTTGAACTTGCATAAGGTGTTTTGCCAACGCGCTCTGAACATTCAGTTATACAAAATAATAATGATATGCCTACCATTTCAAATTATTAGTATTATTCAACGGGGAATACATGAAACTCCTTTTAAAAGTGGTGTTAAAATTAATGTTTGTAGGCTGCAGTTAGGCACCTTGAAGTTAAGGAAATTGAACTCTTAGGGGCCTATTATTATATTTGGAGAACGTGGTATTTGGGGATTCTGTCATAAAACTAATATGAAAATCATTTCGTAAAAGCAAAACGAACGGATGTGGTCAAAACTACGGGCTGAGCGCTCTGCCAGGGAATTAGTTAAAGGGTCAAGGCCATATTTCCCAAATGGCTCTATTATGAAATATATTCCAAAGTGATAAAGCATCAACCATAGAAACGTTAGGCCCGAGCAGATTGGAAGAAGAAATGTTGGATTTTCATCATATTTTTATTTAGGTTTCAATTTTAATTTTGTAGGCCACTTGCATCCTTCGTTAACATACATAAAAGTTCAATTTGTCTTAATTCTACTCTAGACGTCACATTGAATCAATGATAACAAGGGGTTTCTTTTAAATAGAATGTTTAAAAATCGATGGTGTAATGCTGCTTACTTTTCCTCCTGTATTGAGAGAATATACTCATCAACATGACTGAATAGAATTAATCAACAACAAAATTATGACACCAAAGAAACAATATCATAATTATATCGTTGGTTAGTTTACGCGATATTTATATAAACCAATATACCGTAGGATTAATTTAATCAAAATACTTAAAAAGTATTT
>CALNVZ010000649.1:2910105-2993945 GCA_940671915.1 Paracentrotus lividus | reverse complement strand
ACTAAGGGACCCAATTGATTTTTAAACAAAGGGACATCAAATTGACCTAAATAACATGATAAATGCGAAATTGAGCTTAAACTTTAGGGGTCGCCAAATTTATCTTAAGCCTTAGGGAGGAAACAGAATTATATACACAATTCATCTCTCTTTCACATTGTGTGTAAAACTTATACTTGGGTTTCGAACACTCCGGTTGATAATTGTTCTCTGCCCTTCCGTGCAACAAAACGGGTCTTTATACATTATTTGAGGCCAAAATTGCGTCCTAAACTTCGGGTCTCTATACATATAGAGCGCAAATTTTCGCTCGCGAATTCGCGCTGCATCATTTCAAGAGTTATTACATTGTGTTCCTGAGAACGCATTAGAAATGTCCCGCTTTCACGAATCATACCAACATTTAATTTCCGCTCGCGCCCTACGAACGCTCGCCTATTTTTCTTTCTTGTAACCAGTATTATGAGGATTAATGACCTACAAAACCTCATTGACATTGGGTTCGATTACACATTACTTGATGGTTAAATTTCGAATAATTTTGTATGGCTTGCTTAAAATCGTTTTGATGACAAATTACCAATTTCCGTTCATATATGATATTCTGATGAGGAGCTAAACCAAAATGAAACCCCCTAAGTTCAATGCTTTCTGCGTGGTAAGAGAGAAAAAAATCCGATCGCGGCTTCGCGCTCGTGGTTATAAATTATTAATATATTATATATATATTATATAATATATATGTTTATTTTTTTATTATATTTAAAAAAAAAAAAAAAGGAAAATAAAATTCTTCTTAAAATCCTTCAACATGTTTAAGCCGTAGGCCTTATGCTTTGCCTCGGGGGTGGGGCGTGGGCGCCATTTTTGAAAAAGTCAAAGGGGGCGCAAAAATACCGTCGGGCCGCCCCGGCGTGAATCCTGGATCGCGCCCTGTTACGCCCCTGGGGGAACAATGTCCATTCTAATGATGCTCATGAAACATGTAAACATCTCGATTCAAATCACCCGAATGTCCGTTATTGTCCGTTTCTGTTATTTATTTTGGCAGCTCTTTTCGTGATTTGAATGGCGCCAATTTTAAGATGTTTACATGTTTCAGGAGCATCATTAGAATGGACATTGACTATTATTCCCGGGGCTCGTTACTTGGGCAATTATAAGTGGCAGAGGGAGTCACGGTATAATATAGGAACAAAGTTTTAACCAACTTTAATAATGATTATCTCAACAAGTAACTATATAAAAGGGAGGGGGTTCGTAAATTTTCAGATTTTTTCAGATAAATGTCTTTACACTCTAAAAACTGAAGTGATAATTTATAGGTGCTCGTATAGTGACTGCACTTGAAGTGCTATATCAGCACCTGAAGTGCTGTTTTAGCACTTACACAAGTGCTAATTTATCAACAAAAAATATTCAATGTCGGTATGGGATTCGAACCGGGTTCACCTATAGACATGGAAGAGTACCGCTGACGTTACCAATATAATATGAGACCAACGGAGATCTCCCTAACTTGCTTGAATTATGAAAGCATATTAGATAATTATGGCAACTTTGAAGAAAGTTCATCATGAAACAATATGATCTGCTAGCAATCGTGAAATGTGAATTGGTCTGACGTGCTCGTATTAGCGCTTCTCATCTAGGGGACCCCGGTTCGAATCCCAACGAAATCACGCCATTTTCCCCCCTTTTTTGCTGAAAGTTCAGCTCACGTGAACGTGCTAAAACAGTACTTTGAGTGCAGTTACTACTATACAAGCTCTTAAAAAGTGCTGATTTCAGCCTCCAAAGTGCTAAAAAGAGCACTTCAGTTTTTAGAGTGTACTTTGTACAGTTATTACAGCTTTTAAAATTATGAGATATATCGTTATTCCTCTCATTCTAAACATGCTAGATATGGCTATTTATATATCTCCAATCAACATACAATTCAAAAAAGCCCATAAATATAATATATTTATGGGCTTTATTATGGACAATATTATTGTCAGTCACATATATTAAAGATAATCCGAAATGCGGATTTTTTGTTTCAATAAATTTGATTTGATTTGATTTGATTTGATTATAGTAATTATCTGATTTTTTTTGTTCGTACATGGCCTGCCTGTCATCATTTAGGAAACAATGTTACCTGTGAGGTGAAGTTTTCGTGTGTCCCAAAGTCACTCTAGTACAATTAACTGTTTTTCTCCTTTTTATTTATTTATTTTTTGTTTGCACACTCTGGCCCCCCCCCTTATTTTCAGATTAGAAAGCTCACGATAGCATGTGGACCTTACTTTAGCCTAATCACAAAACAAGATGACCACGAAAAAAAGTCCTGCTTGACACAACTATTAAGTAAAGTTTTAGACTTTGATTTGTCTGACCATAGATGTAATGGTCTGATGGTGGGTCC
Organism: Paracentrotus lividus; assembly: GCA_940671915.1. Lineage (NCBI taxonomy): Eukaryota > Metazoa > Echinodermata > Echinoidea > Camarodonta > Echinidae > Paracentrotus > Paracentrotus lividus. Next base: position 2,991,535 of record CALNVZ010000649.1, on the reverse strand, counting down.
TTCATCATGTTCATACAAAAGGAATTGAATGCAAATTGCTCACACTTGTGTAATATGTTTGTCGTTCGCGATTACACCTGATTATGGATAGTCGGTGTTTGCAGTGGCGGATCGAAGGGCACGACAGGCACCCCTCCTTTTTTTTCCTCTCTCTCTCTCTCTTTTTTATACATTTTTAAAACCATTTATTGAACATGTTGAACGTACAAGTTAATTCTAGGACAACTATCCCCTAGACGATTACCCCTGGTCCACTCCCCACCCAAAAATCTACTTCCTAACCCTTACCCTATTTCTGGGGGGCATTTCATCAAAGGACTTGTCGGACATTTTATCCGACATATTTGCTCTCAGCCAATCAGATGCAAGTATTTCAGTAGCTTATAACAGTTTGTCGGATAAAATGTCCGACAAGTCCTTTCATGAAACGCCCCCCTGGTTGGTAGTGTCACGGGGGTAATTTTCCAGGGGTAGTTGTCCTTATATGGAACAACTTAATGTCGGAATATTTTCTTGTGCGCCCCTTCCTATTTTTCCAAATTTCGGGCTGTCCCCTCCCCTTTTTTCGAATCCTGGATTCACTGCTGATTTGCATTTGCTTTTGTACACATCAATTAGGTTACTATGTGGGTGTTTTGTCTCGATTTCAGTATCTTGTAATATATTTGCATGGTGAGCATATCGTAGATACTCAGTGGTAAAATCAACCACATAATGATAAAGGTACAATTCTACATGCTCGGTGATACAGTCATGAATTCGTAAACGGTATTTTTTGAAATCTGGTGCGTGCCAATGCATTTAAAGGTTCCAGGACAACTACCCATGGACAATTACCCCCGGACAACTACCCCCACCAACACCCTACGCCTAACCCTAACCCTACAGGTTGGGTGTCATGGGGTGATTGTATGAGGTATATAGTTGTCCTGATACGGCCACTATCATCGCCCCACAAATATACATTAACCTTATTTCTGGCTCTCTGAGCAGTCAAGGGAAACATAATATCGCATCATAGTTGTCTCTTCATTTCTCCTTCCCAATATTCTTCAGTATTTCCATTTTCTACTGATATTTACTTTCTTTCCATTCTTTCTCCATAATCTCTCTCAGTATCGTATAGAATAGATTACTATGAAAGCGTTGTGGCAAGCATTGCTGTAAACTTTATTTTGTCTTGCAAGCAAATCCTTCCTTTTGGAAGAGACTGAATTTAACCCTCTAACTACTGACCTATCTCCTTCTAATCGGTTTAAACAGGTTGCAACCGGTTTCAGCAGTGGGTCAAGAGCATCTCGGAATGATAGAAAAGTACTGCAAGTCATCAGGGATGCCAACCCTTATTTTATATTATTAATAAAGTTTGAAGCAGATAGCTGAAAGGACGTTTATCATACACGCAAATGTGTGTTTCTGAGTAAATTATATTTTAGCTCTTATTGCAGATGACTGTGAATGATGAAACGTTACGGAGACTCAGGAGACGTCTCCGCGACTGTCTCAAAACCGTCTCAAATCTGTCCCAAACTAGTCTCAAATCTGTTCCATGGCAAGTGAGATTGTATTAGATCATGAACCATAAAATAGGTAACTGGTGACTGTAGTATCGGCCCCAGACAAAATTACGATTGCCATTGTTTAACTTTACTTTTAATCAGACCATTAAAGCTGTAAGAGTACTGTATTATCAAATCTGCAAATATGTCTGTATGACCCTGCCTTCGTTCTGCATTATCCAAATACAACATCATGCTCTTGACATTTTACTATACCATATATACGTAATTTCATATCTATCTAAAAGACTTGTTTGACAAGAATGGTCATGAGAGCTTTTTTTTGTTGTTTTTTTTTTTTGTTTTTGTTTTTTTATTTGACTTTTGCTAGAAATCGTTTATTAGCGGAAATTTCAACCTGGCCAGTAGCTGACTTCTAGATTTTGCACAAGGCATAGGCATGATATAACAATAGACCGACAATCATAAAAATACATATACTATATTATGTATTGTGAATGTGAATAGGTAATATTATGCAGTTTCTGTAATCGTGTGATAAAAATTTTCATCAAAATTAAATAACAAAAATGTATCTACTATAATTCTTTCGTCTGAATCATTTCAAGCAAAGGTTTAATAAGTTGTAACCACGCCTCATGTACAAGGTTTATGTACCGTCAGTACGATCATTATGTACAATTTGCAAGGAAGATGCGGAAGCGATTCGAACGCTAACATCACGGAAATAAAATTTCATTTTCTCTCCTTTTCTCTTTAACTCTTTCACGCCTCGTTTTGAAGCTTATGATATGATAGCATGCAGGCTATCATAATCATATTTGTACATGTTAAGCCAGAGCAATAATCATATTTGGCTTCAAACATTATCGCCGTGTAAATATGATGTAATGCCGGGTAAAATCAAATAACCACATAGCTACTACGTACAGTACATGATAGAGTACAGCACTGCACATGTCCAGCAAACAGCTGATCGCAAAATCTGCCACGCCCATCTCGCTTCTCACGAGCTAACCTTATTTCAAGGCGTACGTTGTTTGTTTCTAGCTACCACTCAGAAGAATATACATGTAGCTCGTTCATTATTCATTTTTGGAGAGAAAGGGTTAATGCAATGCAACACAGTATCTTGTTAATTTGCTATCTATTCTCAAATTATGCGCTTTTGTTCCAGGCAGTTATGGTAAGCCCGATTATTGCTGTCGATTTCTTTTTGTTAAATAATTATTATTTTTCCCGACGAATGAGCCTAGTTTCAAAATTTTCAAATAAATAGCAAAGATTTTATAAAGGGAAGGCATAAATCTTTTATTCCTTAATGCACTCAATGACCCAAATGATATCGATATCATGCAGTGTTTATTGGCCAAATATTTTTACATGGACCAGAAGCCTGAAAAGAAGCTACATGCTATCTGTCTGACAGTGGTCTCGTTTATACTACTCGTGATGTACAAGCAAGATTGAGGCAACGTGTCACATTCTGAGTACCAGCTCTTCTTTCAGGAATCATACCTAAACCCTTTTGTTACTGACACAACCCACGCTGCGAACACTATACACGACATCGTGCCCTTTTGGCACTGACAGTGTTAATCCCTTTTATATTTCTATATTTCAGTCTAGATGATAAAATATGCAGGCCTATAATTATAGGCTGGGGTCATTGAATAGTCTAGGCAAATAGGGTCACCAAATTCCCAGGCTCCACAAGATATGGTTGAATGCAGAATACAAGGACATATCATACAATTTCGCTCATTTTAATTCAACTTGAGTTCCCTGTTTGCTATACTATTTGGCATTTTTTCAATGAAAAAAATAATCATTCTTCCATTGACTTCCCAATCCGCATTGTGTTGGTTCATTGACAAGTTGTTTACGAGGGGGGGGGGGGTTGATAAAAGTGTTTCCCCGTTGAAAAGTTTTGAAAGAAGTCAACGGGGAACCAGTATTCAATTATAATTTCTCACGTTTTCCCTTTAAAACCCCTTTAGAGATTTGGCAATTGGAATGCATAAATTTGACTGAGTAATTCCGAGTCCTTTTTCATAAAATATGATTTTTTTTTGATTTTTTTTTTCTTCTTCTTTTTTGAAAATTATTTTTATGATTATTTTTTAGCCATAGAAATAAGAATTAACTTCCGGAAACGCGTTTGATCTCCCAATTTCTGAAGTGACAACCATTAGTTTTCTCTCCTTTATTTTTATGAGTATGATGGACCATATTAGGACATTAACCCTTGAATTAGGGTGAGAATAAGGTGTAGGATTTAGGGGTAGCCTATAGTTTTCTGGCTGGTATAGTTGTCCGGGGGGCATGGGTGTTAGTGGTTGAAGAACCATTTTAACCATAACTTGTAATATTTAAACAATGCAGCCCACTCTGATTTCCTGGCACAACTTATTTGGAATACATACGATATTGGTATATCAAAGTACATACACGGTGGTGTTTTCATAAAATGTTTTGTGAAATCCCAACACCTTGTGAAAACAAGTAAAATATTCATGACATGAAGGGCCTCCCCTTATATGACCCCTGACAGGCTTTACCCCCTCCCCCCCCCTCTCTCTCTCTCTATCTCTCTCTCTCTTCTTCTTCTTCTTCTTCTTCATTTTTTTTGTAGATGAAAAGTTATTTGGCCTCAACATGCCATGCTTAACTGCCATTTCATTCAAGAGAAAAAGTCATGTGAGATAAGTACAAGCAAAAGTAACGACAACTACCAGTGAAACTATGATTCCAAGGGGTGCCGCCAAACTAGCAAACAGAAAAACATGTCATGGATGAGTTTCATGGGTCTATCGGCTGCGAGTGGCACGCCCAATATTTTTCTTCACGATTACGGATAACATACGGGATAAGGAGTCCTTTTCCCCATACCCCAAAATAGTTGTGCTATAAAAATAATACTTAAATTAATCAAAAGATAAGGTTCTAACATGGCAACAATAAAAAATATCTCTTTGTTTTTGTTTTTCTTCTTATTCTTCTTCAATTCCTGATAATATAAGTCCAAAAAATGTTAACCTACTTAATGGATGAGATCGAATATTTTAGATATAGTTACATCACATAAAATTGTCAAATATCATTAGCAATAATCATTAATCATTATTCTGGCATATTTTGGAATATGTTTTGTTTTCCCCTCTTCTCTGTTGACAGATCTGTGCATTTTAATTCATCTTGGAAATAGTAGGTCTACGGAACTCAATTTTTATTTCAATTTTTTAAAAGTTATGAAAGAACAAAATATAGCTATGTTTGGTATCGTTCATGTTTTGATCTCGTGATGTTTATAGAAGTGATAAATCCAAATAAAGACCTCTAAAATCAAAACATTGACTGATGTGTACCCGCAATTATCCTGACAAAGTAATAGAAAGAGCATTATTTTACTATAAGAAAGACAGATTACCCAGGCATTCTAAATGTAGTAAAAACAGGCCCTTATTTGCATAAAGCTCCTTATTAGGTTATGCTTGCACGTTGGATGTTTGTGCCTGTCTGTACTAAAAAGTTCGACAAGTTCCGCCCTATCTGCCAATCATACCTATGTTGTTGTTTTGGTTTTAAGATTTTAAAGGCACTGCCACACATCTAGCCTCTTTCAAGACTTCGCCTCTGATTTTTAGTCTGGAAGTTTATCGTTGATCCATTTATGATATCTGTGTGAAATCTCAGATCGCCAGAGGGGTCTAGAGAGTCATAAAATATTATTTTATCTTATCAAACTATCACCAAAAAAATGCTTGTTTGTCGTTAAGTATACATAACATACTTCAGTATATGAACAAAAACAAAACATTAAGTTACATATAGCTTATAACAACAATAATTTGTTATAAATTCCACCTGTCTCCCTGCCCCCCCAACTCTCTCTCTATCTCTCTTTGCCTGTCCGTCTGTCTCCCCCCCCCCCCATCCCTCTCTATTTTAAAAAAAATATATCTCTGACTGGCTTGTAATAATAATATATTTGAATTCACGATTATTAGTTGTTTTTTTTTTTCTTATTTTAAGCAGAAATGCAATATCATTTCGTATTGGATTTTGTAGATTAAAACAACCCCCCCCCCCCAAAAAAAAAAAAAGAAAGAAAAAAGAGGAGCTATTCAGTGTTGTGACAAAGTAGGACACACCGTCTTCCTGCATAATGTGAAACGAAAGGCATAACATTAACCTGCATAATGTGAAACGAGCTGAATTATTTGATTTATAAAAAAAAAGAAAAAGAAGAAAAACCAGAGGAATGTACTTGCATCAGGAAGCCTCTATCTGTATAATACTTAGATAATCAAAGTTTCGAAGAAAACAACAACACATGATTATTGATGACTAGTCTGAAAATGCAGACTCTCCTTTGATAGATCGTCAAAAATAATTTGTTGGATCATGGATTTTTTCATAATGGTTCTGTGCATTCTAAATGTAGGCGATGGACAATTCACTCGTTAGCATTTAGAGATTAGGCTAAATATGTTTATCTTAAAAAAGAAGATTTAATAGAGTAAAGATATGAAACCTTGCTCGAGGTTAACCGACATTGCAACTACATGCATATGAGTTTGTTTCCATTCACTTGAATGCATGATAAAGTTCAAGGATGAGGCCTTATAAATGGGGTTCAAATAAAAACATTATATTCAAGTTGTTCGCAGACATGATGGCAATGATGCCGGTGGTGTTGTTGTTGTTGTAATTTTATTTTTTTTATTTGTATTTGTATTTGTATATTTTTTTATTTATTTATTTATTTTATTATTTTTTTTTTGGGGGGGGGGCATTTTGAGGTTGTTTCAGATACAAATATAAATACACACATATATAAGCCTTATTTAAGGATATGCTCTAGTTTTTCTAATTTTATCAACAAAATAATGAAGGGTATGTGCTTTAAGACTACCTGACATTGGATGTGAGAATAATTATCGAGGGGGAAGGAAAGTAGAAGTAATCAGATTAAAAACAAGACGGAAATACAAGCAGGATATTTTGCTCTACAAAGTGTATCTCAGTGGTCAATGACTTCAAGGGAGTAGCTATATGGACCTGCTTTTTAAAATAATGATAAATTCATACATTTGATAAAAGGGAACTTACTAGACTTGGTTGAATGCAGGTGAATTTTAATAAAAATGTATTAAAAATGAATTTTTAATTGAAATTAATCAACGTAGGTTTTATGGAAGCTGAAATTCATTTATGCATGATGCTATTCACATACAACAAAAGTCCCGTTTCTTTATCTTTTCACTCATTCACAAGAAATGAGATCAATAATCAAATCATAATGCAGTATGATAGTTTGGAGAACAGAAATATTATTGCTGCACTAAGTACTAGTACATGCAGGCTTATACTGTGGATTTAATTGGGGTGCAGAGAGGGGCACCATATCATGTAATTTCATACTGAATTATGATAAATCCGGTATGTGTCAATGTGAAATGTGAGGCAGTTCACCTGATTCGCGAGAATGAATATGAAAATTCATGACAAGATAAGACAAGATGTTTCGTTCTGGAAAGATGCTTTTAGTTTTAACCTGGATAGTCTAAACATTCATACCCTTAGGCATAATCGTAATACGTTTTGACATCGTAAGGCTGTTTGTCGTAGTGATTGATGATGTATTCATAGCCCATGGCATAGGACACCGATGGATGACAATTTAAAAATAATTGAGTTTGTCACGTCCCCAATTAATGAGCAGTATAGCCAATTTTCTGTGTTACTATAAAGTGAGTAGAAAGGAGTACTCGAATAAATCAGAAAGAAAAAATGAAAGTACGAGGCAATTGGCAAATAATAGACTCAATCCGTCACCGCAAGGCACCAATTAGAATTATAACAGAGTATTATAAAAGGGTATGTAGATATTGTAATTTTAGGGCGGGGGCATTTGCACCCCCTATATAACTTTGGACATGTTTTCATTCGTGTGTATGGGGAATATAGGGGGAAATACGCTTTCATTTACCCCCCCCCCCCCCCCCCGCGTCTGAATGTTGTGTCTTTTTGCACATTACATAATTGGGGAGGCGCTAAAAAGGAGAAAGGGGGCTTATTGTCCCCAGTCAGAAGGGCAAAGTGTGTTAAATAAGATCCTGTGGTCCTGGCCATTTTGACGTCTTCTATCCCACCCCTACCCCCAAACAACAGTTGCAACAACCTTCTTCTCACATGTTCTAACCAAAGCTCGTTTTATATATATTTTCGCCTTTCAAATTCAAATGAAATTTATAAAGATTAGTATTTATTTTTTTAAAACAATATTCTAAAATGTTGGCACACACGAAAAGGAACGTGTGGGGATAGGGGTGGGCGTGGCTGAGGGTCGTGAGGATGTGCTTCCGTCATCTCGCTGGGTTGTCTTCCTGTCTGAAATTTCTTTGGATAATTTCTTCTCAAGAGACAAAGAAGCCCCCATCCCCGACAATTTTACAGAACCTTTAATTTATTTTTGTTTTAATTATTATCATTCTACACCCGATATCGCACCAAGCAAGTTATAAACTCTGCCAATGCCATGATTGTAACTTGAGCAATATATTAACTTGACTTCCTGGGCATAATTTCAAAAACAGGAAACTAAAATCACTATTATGCTTAGCTTGTTATCATGGTTATTATCTCAATTGGCTCGATCCAGAGCAAAAATATACGTATAACAATAGAATGAGTATTATGTATAATTATTTTGAAATTTATTATGAAAATTAGATTTGTTCACAACTTAGTATTCGAACTTCCATATCTTTGGTAAAAACCGTTTTTAAAATTAAATGTATTTTAAATCTCTCTCTCTCTCTCTCTCTCTCTCATAACAAATTTGACATTTAAAGGAAAAATGAAATTGTTTTTAATATTCTACTTTTATCACACCTCGTGATCTGCCAATCATTCCAATTTCAGTTAAACTGGTATATATTGCAAAACATGAAAAGGTTAATGAGCTTTCATGTTACTTTCAAGATTTGCTTTTATATTTTTAAGCTGTTTTCTGATTCCTGATGTGATATTGATTTCTCGTTAAATTAAAACATGAAATTTCAACGTGCAAAAGTTATGGTCTGTTTTAAGAGCAAAATATTGATGTAACAGAAGGAACAAGGAAAGACAAATTAAATGTCAACGTATTAGGTTACTGTAGGCCTAAATTGATTAAAATAGGCCTAAACATTATGAATGAGACAATGACTGTAATTCGTTTCTCAGAATCCTATACTTTCTCTTTCATTTATTCATAGGCCCTACTTAGGTTAGCTTTAGTGGCGTATATGAGGAAGTAAACGATAAATCAAAATCAATTATTAAGATCAAGCCTAACTATAATCATTTATTCACTCACTACTCATAATACACACAATTAAATACTCATGTAGTCTTCTAAACCGTTCATATCAAAGTTAATGGTTTACAACGGTTATTAAACACAAATATTATTTGTCTGTTGTATAACATAATAACTAATAACGGTTAAAACAAATTTTTACTAATAGCATACACCAAAGTAAAATCAGTAATGGATCATTTTAACTCGGACACCCCCCCCCTCCCAAAGTAACGCACTCTCCCCTTTCCTCTCCTCTGAAAATGCAGTTGTTAAGGCAATGATTCCGAAAATATGGCCAAAACACTTCAACTGACTTGGTTTGGTTTTTATAGAAACGGTATTAGGTCATGGTGAAAACCTTATGCCTTATAAATTTTGAGATGTTGTCTGACAGAGGACATCAAATCATATTGATTCGTCCTTCGTACGATGGACATATATTGTCATGAAAATCAATCTGTAACAAAATTTGCTTTAAGAACCTGATTTTTTTTCTGTTTTTCTTTTCTTTCCTTTTTAAAGATAAAAGATGGAAATGAGTTCAAACAATTTTTGTTTCCATAGTGATAGGATTGCACACTATTCTTCCCCTGATAATTCATTAGGACTATTTTGGACGGAATGAATGATTTCGTAACGCCACATTTGTTTTTTAAACCAAATTTACCTTTTTTAAAAGCCCCATTATCTATTATCGTCAGATATTGTTTTCATATACCTGGTCATATACCTGGATATTTCAGTTTCCAGGTTGAAATCGGCAGATAACATTACATTTCAAGCATTACTTCATAGATGTATATCAACTAACTGAACTGGATCATTAGATCAAGGAAATATCAATGGTATACTTAACGGTATACAAAATGAATATATATCCGCAAGATATACAGGGTAACAATATCGATGGACTCATCAAGTAACAAAAAATCATGGGCATATATCTGATTATATTTCATAAAATTAACATTGAACCCTGAATATGAGGAAATGAAGAAAATAAAAGGATGAACTTTAAGAGATCAGTCAAAGATGAGTAGCTACAGGGGAATGTAGCCCCATACCATGCTTATCAATATTATTTGAAAATAGCGACGGATCCAAGATTTTACAATAGGGGGCGGCAAATTTCATAAATGGGGGTGAGACGAATTTGCTTTAATTTTTGACATAAATGGGGGTGACACGAATTTGCTTTAATTTTTGACATATCTGTTCAAAGAATTAAAAAAAAAGAAAAAAAAGGGATAAATAAAAAGCAGGCCTGTTGCCCCCCCCCCTCCTTTCCCTCTCTCTCTCTCTCTCTCTCTCTCTCTCTCCTACTGGATATGTTATTGTAAACGAGACAGATAACACACAAAATATAAGAATAAAGTAAGACCAAATTTCTCATTTAACTCAACCCCCCCCCCCCTCCCTTTTTCTTATGACGCTGAGTCTATGATTGTATATCACACATGGCCTTGCAAAGGAGTCACGTGATTGAACTTAAAGTTGCCACCTGATACATGCATGTGTACCAGCAGAAAAGACGCGTTTTGATTGAGGTTTCATATTCTACACATCCTTCAATATCGATCATGATAGGCATGTAAACGATTGTGTTAATGATTGGAACTTCTTTCATTTCCTTGAACGAAGTGATATTTACAGCAAACAGTGAGTCTGGACTTCTCAAGAAACACGTTTTAAATTATCATTCTGTTCCAAGAAGAGCTATCTTGAGGTGCTAATTATTATTACATGTAAATGCCTTATAGGCCTACCTACCAGAATAACACCCCCCCCGCCCCCCCCCCCCCCCCGCTCTTGTATAAACTGTCATTAGGCTAATGTGGTCTAGTTTGCAGGCACAAACCCATGTTGTTCGCTTACTAGGGTCTGAAGTTAAGAACTAGATTCACTCGTGTACTGTAGCTTCTCCATTATTTTGACACAGACAGTGAGTTTGGAGGCTAGTCTCCACTCTAGACTGGAATTTGTTAAGTGTTCAATTGAGTCTGTGCTTGCAGACTAAATGTGGTCATAAGAATGTAACTGCTTTTTTGTTTGTTTCGTTTTGTTTTTAATTGTATTAACAGATATGGTCTTCGTTATTATTATGCATACTTATAACATTTATATCATATGTCATTCAACATATATCTCTACTTTGACTAACTCATACACACATTTTATATTCTCTTATTTTTCATTATATCAAAATGATTTTTTGTTTAGCGGAAACCCAAATAACCCCCTACTTGCCTATCTCTCATATTCGATTTCTTTACATTATTTTACTTTATAGGTTTTTAGAAGTTTGTAGTTTGTGTGAGGTTTACAATAAGGTGAACTATGCGACAAACAAGCCATACATGTGAACCGCTTGGATGAACATTATTGACATGGAAGTAGAATTTATAAAAATGATGAAAAAAGTGAAAATTCCCCTGTAAATTTATTTGCTAATGTATTGTTGGGTAAACTAAATGGAAAGGGAAATACTGTACATAACTGTAAAGAAATTTTCATTTTCTCACGCTATTTTTCTAAAGAAGATAATCTCCTAGATATGCTATTTGTGATTTTTTTTTTATTAACCTGTAAAATGATATAGTAAACAACTTCAACATATTCTAGGAGGAAGAATCTGTCAGCAAAATATTAATCTTCAGGGGGAAAAAAAAGAGTTTTTAAGTTCCCTCTAAACTTTAGAGCTGCAGCTTGACTTTTTATTTTAAAAAAAGGGGAGATTTAGGATCAATATCATAAAATAAAAATCAGGACAAAATAAACGAGGGGAAAATACATGCCACAAAAACGAAATTGTACAGGCAATGAAAAATAAAGAAAATAAAGTGACATAAACGGAATCTAATTAAGAAAGACACGGTGAGTTAAATCTTGTTGCCTCTTTAATGCTAAAGACAGAAAGACAAAATATCATTAGAAAATTTGTACATTTTTGTTTTTTATTATTTATTTATTTATTATCTCCTTTTTTCTACGGAGCATTAAGGTTCACAACAACTAAATTTTAGGAATGAAAATAATGTTGCACAAAAATATGGAAAGAGGGAAATAATTTCAAAACAGACTCCTTCTTTCGATCTACATGTATAATGTAATTGGTTACAGGAGAAAGGCGGTGGAATGCATCGTCGGTAGCCGTGGTATAAAATGAGGAAATAGTTTGGATTTTAAAACTTCCGGGATTTATTGGCCTAGTAGTAAGTTTACCCACCCTAAACCACAAGTTACTTTATTGACGATTTTATGCTCAATTTACAAGCATGATAAGTATTCCATCGTGTCTCTTTTTTTTTTTTTTTTTCTTTCTCTTCTTTCTTTTCTTCCTGCTGTGGCTTAAATGCCATAGACCGTCTTTACTTACAAGGAAGTTAACAGGAGCCTTGTTTTTTACAGCTATAATTTCCCTCACGGAAGAGAAAAACGTGTTTTAATGATCGTTATGATCATACCAGTGGCGAAACCAGACTTTGGCGTCTCGCCCTATAATTTGAAAAACACTCATTGACTGTACATGTTAAATTCGGAAAATTTTGGCGTCGCCCCCTATCAGGCCTACCCCCCCCCCCTATCCGCCACGGTTATACTCCCACTTACTCTAAATATATATTAATGTAATCGTTTTCGTTTCGGTAGCTTGAAATATTTAATATGCTCTGAAGAATTATTACTGTGCTAGCAATTTCTCAATTAGCGAAATGATCAGTTTCGTTATGTTTATGATAACCTTTTTGAATTTTGTCCTTGCATGAACCAAATTTTCATTTTTGAGCAGCAGATAATGTGGCTCAACAACGGCGTTGCCCCCACAACATACGGCTGCGGGGACACCTGTTTTGGTAAAATTGACAATGAGAATCAAGAGTTTTCCCAATATCTGCTTAAGCTGTATTCTTATAACTGAATAATTCTCCTTTCTTCTCATAAGTTTATTAGACCACACAAATCATGTCATCTATTTTTTTTTTTTGAGCCGTGTGAGAATAATTAAACGCATGATGGGGCTATTCAGGATAGAAAAGGAAATACACGACGGCCAAGGCCACAAAAAAAGTTAATATAAAACTTTGTAGATTAGCTTAAATGTACAACTAATTCATAACTTTATTTCGAATCAACAATTCAAAGTAAAAACAAATAATGAAAGCAAAGAGAAAGAAATTAGACATGGAAGTATATCGCTCGCACGAAATCGTAGGGTAGCAAAATAAAATGCCTTGTGTATATTATAGCAAAACGGTGTGTGTTTGTACTGTGGTACTTATATTTGTTCATCATCTGAATAATTTAAACAATTCAACAATACTTTCTTGTATTGTTATAATGAATCACATAAGTGTACTACTAAAAGAATGTAAGGCTACGTATATGTAAACATTAAACAATGTAATGATATTGTTTCGCATTACTCCTTGCGGAATGGCCATAGCAACGAGTCCCAAGGTCCAACAACCAAAAATATACAATTTTTTTTTTTCATGGAATGCACGAAATTATGATTGTTTATGGGGACTCGTCATTCTTACTAAAACACAAACGTGCCATTTGATTATAACCACGCGACATTCCAAATGAGTGACCAGGTAAATAAGCTAGTCTACGAATGCAGACTTTCTTTGGTCAATTGAAGTGATGAACACTATAGACTGTTCCATATCCTGTGAGCTTATCTTTACAAATATTTTGTGTAACAGGAAATTTGGTCGACATATCTCAAGCAACATCTTGGTGAGACGATCTAATACTTCCGTCCATTCTTAGGAAACAAAATAGATAGCCTATACGCCCAGTGAATTATTGTCCAACTTGTTAACCATGGATGTAAAGTTTGAAAGCACTAATTTGAAGGGAAATGAACCAGGAATAAAAACAGAACGATTGGAATTATTCCGTTTTTGGTGTTACTGTTTTTCTTTTTCCTTGTATGGCGCAAATATCTATTATTTAAACATTGCATTATCATCTTTTTTTAAAAATCTGTTACAACCATTTTGTTCAAATTCATTGTATTTATTCAGTTCATGGTTATACTTTTGATTACGTAACATCATTGTCTGGGACTTACACCTATCCTTCCTTTCGCCTTTATTCTGTGAATGTCCGGCGTGATTTTTCTATGTTTTCTAGTATTTCTTCTTCTTCTTCTTCTTCTTCTTCTTCTTCTTCTTCTTCTTCTTCTTCTTCTTCTTCTTCTTCTTCTTCTTCTTCTTCTTCTTCTTCTTCTTCTTCTTCTTCTTCCTCTTCTTCTTCTTCAAATTTTCCAGTACATTAATCCCTACAACAGTACAAGGTATAGATCTGTTTGACTCAATATTAGATGTTGCTACATTAGTTCAGGAAATAATTTTACGAAGTATAGTTTCTAGGAATTCAATTATGTAGTTCACGAACATTTTAGAAAAGAAAATAGCATTGAAAAAAAATGATAAGTTTCAATTAGATTAATTGATGATATTTTTCCTGTCTTTAAATGCGAATTTATAAAGGGAGGTCATTGATAATTTTTTATATGTATCAGCCAGGCATTATGATCATTTCTGTTTCGGTTTCTGTATTTTCGTTTGTGCATGTCAAAGTCGTATACTGTGATTAGTGTCAGCTGTGTATAGCTGACATATATAATATAATGTATAATATATATATAATATGAAAGTTTTAATGACTATGAAGAATGTCTTGCTGATGGTATTGTCGATGCTGTTTTTATGAAACCAAAACCTGGCCTGTTAATTAAAGAAGCTCAAACAGTCTTTTATTATACACCTTGACTTTCGAGGTATAATCAATCTAAAATATCAATAATAGTGAAAGATACTTTCGTAATCATATAGTTGTACTTGTAGTTTTACATTAACTATACGGGACTTGCCATCTTGATGAAGGCGAATGCATGACAGGAAAAGAAGAGGAGGAGATAGAAGATAAGAAAGAAGCAGAATATAGAAAGTGGGGATAGCAATTTAAAAAAAAGTAAAGGAAGAACATACAATAGGGAAAAGGGGACATTAGAATTAAAATGATACCGAAGGGAGATGAAATCTGAAAACGATATAGGCTTAATGGGAAGAAGCGCTTATTTATTATAAGCTTTTTAATAAGCTTTTTTTGTGTGTGTGAGTGGAATAAAATTATGATAAATATAACCTAAAATATCTGTCTCCAGATTAATAGAATTGTGCTGCAGTTCCTCCCATTTTCCAAACATAGATTCGCATCTACATGTAGATGCATTCACCATGGAGTAGTAGTAGTCTAGTAGTGTCCATGCATTCACAAACAACCGGAGTCCGCAACACAAAGACTACGAATGACTGTGCGCACTACGTCATCACTCGCAAGGACAGCGGGTTCTCTGTACAATCCATAGACGAGAAAGTATGAGTCATCGTCTAAAGAATGTGTCAGCCTTGCAGGGAAAGCCCTCGCCCAGACGACTCACGGCGGCCATTATTCATCCTTAATCATCATATTTTATCATCTCAAAATGTATTAATCTTGCATGGCCTCCGGTAACGTGCTATAAATAGGGCAAGGGTGGTTGCTATGAGCTTTAGTTTTTCGGTTCATTTCACTCGCCTTAGAGTAAGATTCTGTGATGATTTTACAGACCTTTGAGATGAAATGATATCGTCAAGGAAGGTAACAAAGAAGGGGTGGGGCTCAAGTAACGCTTAACTCTTAGCATGCGGCATCGATTTGTAGCTCAAGAAAGAAAAAAATTATATTTTCTCTCCTAATTTTAAGAATGCTTTGATACGGAAAATTCGCTTGTGGCTTGAGTATCATAAATATGATACGAGCATTATTCTATTTTTTTCTAATCCTCGAGCCTCATCATAGAACAGAAAATTAAGAAATACTTTATTACAGATAATTAATGTGACAATAAACGCGAATATGACAGGTGTATTTCAGCAGAAAAGGCAAGAGCTGAAAGGGTTAAAGGGGAATTATCCCCTCAGAGAAATTTAGCTTCAGTGAATGGAGACAAACCATCAGAACATAATGGGAAAGTTTCAGAAAAATCAGGCAATGAATAAGAGAGATATGAATTTTTAGATTTTGAGATCACTTATGATATGGAGATCCCAATTGGCAACGCGACCGATGATGTGTGATGTAATGCAGGGAGATCTTTCCTAATCTATTGTACACATTGTACTAAAATCCTCTTTTTCTTGATTCTAAGGAGAAATAAAGAATCTTTTATGGGATGACTTGTAAATAAATTATATGAAAGTCATAATATATCATGAAAAAAAGCTGTTCTATCATTAGAATGAAAATAAAGAGACATTTTGAATAGTTTTTGTGCACACCATATGGGGAGTCTCCCTTTGTGACATCACAAAATGGTGACCGCGTTGCCAATGGGGATTTCCTATGTCATTAGAGATTAATATTCAAATACTCATAACTTTCTTATCATTTATCCGATTTTCACCAAATCTTCACTAATGTGCTTATTTGATTTTTTTTTTGCATGCACAGTAAGCCAACTATCTACAAAGGGACAATTCTGAGGAATGACTGAGTAACTTCTTGGAGGCTTGCAATAATTTGAGCTGTGTATAGCCTACATGCTGTCAGTGCATGTAATAACGTTTCAAGAGAAAACCCTGAAGATGTTATTTCCTCATAATCATTACATGTCGATATACACAATAAATAAAAATATTTTTTTTTTTTAAATTCTTCATAGACTACCCAGATACGCTTATGAGTATGGTGATATTCAGTCATCAATATCTCGGCTAATCAAATTAAATTTCTCAGGCGATTCCTGTCTGACTCACTTTGTTTGTTATTCGTCGTGAAGTTAAACAATCTATGCAACTATGGTAACCTTTAGCATGTGGCATAAATTTGTAGCACCCCCCCCCCAAAAAAAAAAATAATAATAATAATAATAATAATAAATAAATAAATAAATAAATAAAAATAGAATTAAAAAAAAATCAATCGATAATATTTTTAAAAAATAATAATAAATAAAGAAAATTCTCTTAGTTTTTAAAATGCTTGGATACGGACAAGTCTGTTGTGGCGTGAATATTAAAAATCACAGACATATTACAAGTATTATTAATTTTTACCTAAGTTATCCTAGAGCCTCATCACAGAAAATAGAATGAAGAAATACTTTTGTATATAGTTAATTAGTAGCCTATTATTATGTGACTAAAGTTATTGCGAATATGACCGGTATATTTCAGCACGAAAGGTGATGTTGAAGGAGATGGCATTATTATTACACTTATCTGTACAACCAAAAGGCAAGCGTTGATGGAGTAAAGGAGGTAATACTTCATTGGTCGAGTGTAGTATTCTGTGTATTATTATTTCATATATCATAATTATGATACTGCTTTCATTATCATATAATATTTCATTTTCTCTATATTAATATATATATAGTGTTAAATGTTAAATGATTTATTTATTTGTTTATTAAAACTCTCTTTTCCTTTTTTTTTTAAGTTGAAGTACATTACAGTTTATAGTTTACAGTGTGTTTGGGGAGGGGTGGGGTCTGTGTTTCCTTTAAGTCACCAAATACTCCAAATTTGCTTGGCAATATAGGCCTGTGGACTGCAAATCAGCCCCCTTCCCCAAGTTTGAGGAGCTGTCTACGCTACTGCATACACAGTTGTTACTCTTTCTTTTCCATTTCTTGAGGCTCATGAAAACAATTCCTTTGAATAAGCATGTAACTTGCTTTTCACTGAATTTGAACAGCGCCATCTTTCGGTCTACGTAGACTGTTTCTCGGACTGAGTTTCCTCATTTTAGTATTTCAGAATGTTTACGCATAATAATGTGCATTTTTTGCCAAAAGTCCATATAGGTGTGTTAGTAAATAAATTTCCCTCTATGATGTTTATATTTTAATTTTGTCTTCGGGTATTTTTTTTAATTGGGGGGGGGGGGGGGTTGTCTTTTTTGCGTGTGTGTGTATTAAAGCTGGTGTATAGTTTCGGGAGAAAGAAAAATTAATTTTGATTCACATTACGATAAATTATGAAAAATTGCCTCCAATAACAATAATAAAGCAAATTAAAGTACTTGAAATCTCTTTTTAGTGTCTTTATTTCATAATATAAGGATAAAAAAAGATAAGTCGAGGACCCGTCTCAGGTTAGCGCTCACATAGAAAACCAATGGGGATTCTCTTGTGTGGGTGTTACACACATATCGTGCGCACTAATTCACGTCGTAACCTCCGGCATGCGAACCTGTCAGCAGAGGTCTTAACGGCAGTTAAATTACGCTTCAATTGAAACATATTCTATGAAATTCATCGGAAATAATGAAACGAATGTCACAAGATCTCTCACACATATCTTTTAGTGCAATGTGGACAACATATAACCACATTTGATCGGGTTTTGTGCCAATTCCTTTTTTGTTACCAAAATAATACACCAGGTTTAAGGCCAAAAGGATGATAATCATTTATAGTTAATGTTTTCATAATAATAAAAAACAATAGCATTTCACAACAATCGGGTTTTGTTAGCATTTCATATACTAACAATGTATTGCATTTACTAAAAATTTACAAAATCATGCTTTTAATTTGATAAAAAGGGGTGTATCTATTCAACATGTTGAACATTCAATGGGGCGTTAAATCCGATACCCCCCCCCCCCCTTTCGACGATTATTTTGTCTCGTATTTTTTTTTTTTTTTTTTTTTTTTTTTTTTTTATGATGATTTTTTTTTTCCTGCAGGAAAGAAAATTTGATTTCTTCAGCTTGCTTCTTGAAAAATTGCGGATAATTATTTGGTGTCGACAAGTTTGGTAAAATCACAACCCCTATCCCTTAATTAAAGTCTAGAGATGCTTCTGAAAATACATCATTGTAAAATTGCATCGTTCAAAATATCCAATTCATACATGTACACTATCAAAAATATGTTCTTATGACACCCCTTAATTTTCGTGAAGAGATAAAAGAAGAGTTATGACACCCCTTAAGTTTTATGAAGAGATAAAAGAAGAGAAATAAAAGAAGAAAAAATGTTATTATATTTATTCTTATTTACCCCACATTTCTTCCGCTGAATAAATGCAGATAATGAATTCGATAATATTGCCCGTGGAATGTAATGATGTGTGTTAAAGGCCCTAATGAAATATTATTCATAAATTAATTTTTGTTTTCTTGTTTACTAGTACAGGGTACCACGAACATATCGTTTAGCTATTCATTTAGTACGCCCACGCCAATTTTCATTATCAAAACTAATAAACATTGAACTATGAAACATCTGTTAATTAACCCTTGCTACCCGATTGAATAGATCTTTGTACTGCGTGAGTATCATGATTCATCATTTAAAAAAAAAATGTATCTTTTTTGTTCAAAGACTGCGTTCATTCTTATCGTTATCTCAGTTTGGTACGAAGCCAAGATCGTGAAACAACTTGACAGCGTCGGGTCCCCATTAAAACTGGCATTTCTTCCTTGCCCTAGGTTTAATGAACTTTAAAGTGATACACATACATTATCCATTGATAAACAAAACATACAACACAATTAATACCAACAGTAAACAATAAATTATTAACAAACAAGCTCTAAGACAAAACGTCCTCCCCAAGAACGTCCAAGCACTCTAAAAATGGCTGGACCCTAAATGGCGTATTATATTAATAAAGTATGATTTGCACCCCTATTTGACATCACATCGGGGGGGGGGGGTGCCGTTAATTATCATTATTTTTAGAATCCCAAACAAAAATTGATTCTGAAAACATCAATATTTTTTAAATCAAACTGAATACACCAGTATTTCATGGAATGCGTTTATATGACGACGCCAGGAGGCTGCAAGCAGACCCTATTTTAATGCTTTTTGTCGACGCGCGTTCGCATGACACATCACCTGGTCACGTTCAAGTTTCAAGTTTATTTATTTAAAACCAAAAACATCACAATAAAATCAATAATAGAATTCATAATGGTCAGTACCCCCTCCCCCCCCCACCCCACCTCCCGAGCCCCTCTATATCGTAATTGCCTTGTCGTTGGGGAGGAAGAGGTGAATGATGAGGGGATGGTCAATTATGAACCTATTTATAATATTTTAAAGGGTATTTGTCAATTGGCTGGACATTTGCCAGTGTCCTAGAATTTAGTCACGAAATATTATAAATTGGAATAACTGCACAGCTTTTTTTCAGTGCTATACAATACAACCATGACAGCAATATTAACTCTCTCTCCCTCTCTAGCTCTCTCAATCGCTCCCTGTCCCCCTCTCTCTCTCTTGCGCGCGCGCACACACACACACACACACACACGCACACACACACACACACACACATATACTCTTTCATTTTCTCTCTCTCTCTTTCATTTATTTTGTTGCGCTTATTTTCAATATGAGAGAAAATGGATGCGCAGGGGAGAGAGAGAGAGAAAGAGAGAGGAAAGAGAGAGAGAGAAGGGATAATATATAAGAGAAAAAAAGAGAGGAAAAGAAGGAGATAGGGAGAATACAAATGACAGAGAGGGAGGAGGGGGAGAGAGAGAGAGAGAGAGAGGGGGAGGGAGAGAGAGAGAGAGAGTAGGAGTGGAGTGAATGAAAGCGAGAGAGAAAGAGAGAGGAAAAGTATATTTTTTTGCAGTTGACCTGGAAACATGTTTCATTTCCTCTGCCTCTTCGTGCGGCTAAATATTTAACACAATTATCTCCAAATTTTCTGCATATTTTTATCCCCACATATTACTACATTTTGACAAACTTTCAGCACAGATTTAAATCGATTATCGTTTATAAGGAAACCATCAATTACTTGTCCGTTAAGAGAGTTCCTTAAATTTCCCTGTGTCATCTAACTCTTCACGCCGTTCTAACTCTTTCAATGTCAAGTTATTTATAGTCAGAAAGATATGTTATAGAATTGCAATTAAAGAAAAAAGAGCATCTACATGAAATTGACGAAAATAATAGTATCACATTGTCTGCATTACATGATTATAAAAGTATATATTGGTGTGTGTGTGGTGTGTGTGTGGTGTGTGTGTGTGTGTGTGTGTGTGTTCATGAGATATTTCCTTTCATGGTTTCCTGAGAAAACGACTGAAACCAAGTTGTCAAACAGTATCGATGTCTCTGCGTGCCCCCCCCCCCACACACCCCCCATACCCTACGCTTCCCCATGAACCCCCCCATTTCTCCCCCCCTCTCTCTTTCTCTCTCTCTCTCTTCTCCTCTCTCTCATCTACCTCTCTCCTCTCTCTCAGTCTTCTCTCTATACCTCTGTCCCTGCCACCCTCCCCATCCCCTCAATAATGACTCATAATTATGATATGCCCATTTATTGAATAATACGTGATAAAATGATGATGTAATGGATCATGATTTTTTTTTTTTAAGAGGAAATGCTTGGGGGCGCCTATACAGGGGTAGATTCAGGCAAGTGGATCAGCAGGCAAGTGCCTCTATGTGGGAGGGGGATACCTCACATGGCACTTTCATGCTATTTTTTTTTTAAGGCGCCTAAACCCCTCCCTCCCCCTTTTTCTTATTTGTCATCTACGCTCCCACTCATAATTTCCAAATCCTAGCTATACAGTGCGTATCGAAAATAAAAGTAATCCATATTTCGAGGAGCTATATTCCCATCTCATCTGTTTTTTATATTTATTTCTTATATAATTGAAGACAAACTACTTACCTTTACAATGACACCTTTCTTGAATCATATTCATAAATGTAACGCATAACCGAATATGTTGCAAAAGAAGGTGACAGGTACAAAATTCATTTCCCCAAAAAATATCTGTATAAAGGAATCGGATAGGAATCGCCGATTTGTAGTAATTGATCTATGAACGAGGTGAATGTGTGACGTCTCAGAGGGTGTCGAGTCACCTCAACTCCCCCCCAAAAAACAAATCAATAAGCAATGAGCTTGATTTGATTTATTCACTGCCCCCCCCCCTCCCCTACTCACGTATGCTACTTCCGGATTCTTAGAGATACCCCTGTAGGCTTTTAGAGGGGAAGCTGTGTCAAAATTACCCCCTATTACATGCTTCTGGAGGGGGAGCCAGCAAATTACCCCTTAAGTTTTCACATGTTTTCCGGACCATATTTCGGACCCTATTTCAGGATTTTCTTGGAAAAAATGAGAATTACCCCTAATTGGAAAATTTTAACGATTTTTCGGGTTTTCCCCCTACCTGAGAGCCCCTAATAATACCCCTCTTCCCAAAAAATCGGGAACGAGCATACGTGTACAGTTCATCACCTTAGTGTCTGTACCGAGTTTACCGACAACTTTAAATTACTCATTTCATAACGTATTATCTTCATAATAATATAAAATATATTTTACATGCCCATACAACACAAAATTCTACAGAACTACCCTGTCACACTCTATATGAATAATTATATCGCATAGAATTTGACTTGACATTGTCGAAATATTGATCGGCATACATGTAGTAAAATAACCTGCTTGGTCTCGTATATTGACGAGTTAATCTTTTACAAAATTATGACAATTTATGGGTGGGTTTACCGCAGGCTGCTCTTGTACTTCAAAATGTCATGATAATGCTCTATTTATAGTCAAAACGAATTTTATGGAGGCGAAAAAGGCCTAAGCGCTGACCTCTTATTATATTGGTTTAATGTCAGGTGTTGATACGCATCACATTATTGAATATGATCGCACTGATTTCATTACCTTTAACAGGATAGTATGGAGCTGTGCAGTGGCGGATCCAGGCGGGGGCGCAGGGGACGCGCCCCCCCCCCCTATAAATTGAAAACCGCTCATCGACTTTACATGTTAAAATCGGGGGGAATCGGCGGCGGCCCCCCCCCTCCCTATCCTGAAATCCTGGATCCGCCACTACTGTGACGTCATTTCACATAACCGTGAAATTGTGAAATGAATAGATTGGACGAAAAATCAAGATCAATAATATTTTGCAGGTATAGCCTATCACATATCAAAACAGAAACTTTGGGTAGAAATATAATTTCACAAAATAGTAAGTATTGATACGTTTTGTGTTAATATAAATGTCTTAAATAATGACCACCGTTTCTTGCTTATTTAATTTTCATATGAACCTTGTGGTAACCATGGTAACGCGTGATCGAATGGACTTTCTGCAAACTTGGGGCATTATGTCAAATACATCATACATTTACAATCACACTAATTGATAACATACTTAATATCGTGACTAAACATGAAGTATGAAAAAAAATACACAAAATACGGATATACTTGACATGTTCTTTGACACTATAGCATTTATGATCGCGTGGCATGTAGCGTGAATAAAATGGTATGTTAATTACTCCTTTATTACTATTATCATACTTCGACAAGTCTGAACCTTTGCACGGTGATAAATTCACAAACATCTATTGTTGTTGTTTTTTTTTTTTTTGAATTTTCAAAAACGAAATATTTATGACATACCGATGTCGAAATCATTTTAAAGATTTAAACCGGATTATATTCATCAATCTGTCACAAAAACATGCAAACACCTATTGTTTTCACAACCCAGTTCCCTTCTTTTCAATATTTTGTTTACAGTAAACAAAGTTAAATTAAATCTTCAATTAAATCAACTAAATACAGCCAGTCTGTGAGCTTCCAGACAAAATGTAGCATAGAACTGAGCGGAAAAGATTACCATGTCTAGTCGATCATAAACTAATGTACGACAACAATCATCATGATTAATGTCATTTTATATACATGACTGGGTTGTATTCAACAACAATGATGCAGATAACATGGAAAAGTCGGGAATGGGCTGACGGTTTTTTTTTTTCTTTTTTTTTTCCGTTTCCATTTTTTTTTTCTCGTTTGTTGATCTGAAAATAAAATTGGGTTCGTTAGTCCGAAAATGAATTTCTTTAGTCGTTATTCCAAAGGTTTGTTGGTTCAAAAGTGAAATAGGGTTGGTAAGTCTAAAAATGAATAACATTATGTCCACAAAAGTAATACTGTTTGTAACACTTACAAACCCATTTCATTTTCGGACCAACGAACCGTCGGAATAAGGAACCATATTTAATTTTCGGAATAACGAACCATATTTCATTTTCCGCCGAAAGAACTTTCGAACTATGGCATCAAATATTCAGACAAGCAAAGATTAATTCATTTTTCGGACAAACGAATATTCAGGCATAGGAATGTGCACTTTCGGACAAACGAACAATCGGAATAGCGAACCTCATTTCATGTTCGGACAACGGACCTCCGACACGACCAGGTGTACCCAACCTTATTGATCCATCACGGAATGATCAGTCGTGTCCATGATCAGATGATGAACAAAAATAATTATATTCTGAGAAAAATATCATGGAGTCTGGCACTGATAATTAAAGGGATATTATACCCGGATATGTTACTCATAATAATAGTTCGAAAGTATAATTGGTCCATGCATAAACACTCTTGATGCTATGCACATGTCTACCGTCTGCTGCTATAGGCTCGCTCGATGCATTTGGGTTCCGAGAGAGGTAATTCTAGGTCAAACGATATTAATGTGATTATGAAAGACTTTTTAAAACTGCATTTGTTAGTCTAAAAATTTTGATTAATTCAATAATAGATTAGAAAAAGCATTGACTCAGCTTCATCTCGCTAATAAAAAGACAAGTGTTAAATCTATTAATTGATGTTGTGGTAAACGAAGCCCGGAGGTATCGTAGATCTCCATTTTTAAAATTATTTTTAGAATAAATATTTATCATAAAAAATGAATAATATTGCGGGTTGCCAGCACATAAGGCTTATTCATTTTAGCTTTAGCCGTAACTTATGTTCCATATCCAATCAAAATGTTATCAAAATGTTATTCATGTGATTTGTTGAAAAACAATATTTGAAGGGGAAAAAGTCAAATTCATATTCATTATGTGCATAAATACCGTCTTTAAAGCATCCCATAATATAATGCAAGGGGCAGGCCAAATGCATATAAACTAGGAAATTATCTTTTTCTTCTAGATGCTACCTAAAGTCTATAATCAAAACCTCTTCTTTAGGACCAAGACCATTATTATCAAAGCAAAACACCTTCT
Organism: Paracentrotus lividus; assembly: GCA_940671915.1. NCBI lineage: Eukaryota > Metazoa > Echinodermata > Echinoidea > Camarodonta > Echinidae > Paracentrotus > Paracentrotus lividus. Next base: position 2,966,562 of record CALNVZ010000649.1, on the reverse strand, counting down.
CCACTTGTGAAACTCCTCTACCTGCCTCCAATTTTGAGATAATTCCCGGCAAGGCTTCGGAATTATCTCATTAAAACTTAAATTTTTCAGGGCACATGTTCCAACAAGGATCAGAAATCCCTTAATTATTCAGGAGAGTCCCTCCTTTCCGTCTCTTGTCGTTTCGTATTATCAGGACATAATCCGTTTGCAAGAAGCTAATTGAACATGACCATGATAGGGAAAGATATTTTTTGTTATACAATCAGCAGTTGGTTAGTTTTAATTTCTTTACTTGATTTTTTCGGAATGAATTAACAAATATCATTATTTTTCCTTGCAGACACGGATAAATATCAGCCCCTGGCCAAACACAAAAGGGGAAAAATAACCACAACAAAAGTACAAAAACAAATGCTGGTTGCTTTATTGGTTAATTGGTTGTCTGATGATTGATTGATTGGTTTTTGATTTTATTTTTCTTTCTTGGGTGATCTTTTTTTGGATTGGTTGATTGATTGCTTGATTGATCAATTGTACGTATGATTGTTTGGTTGTTTGGTTGATTGATTTGTTTAGATATTAGATTCATTGATTAAGTGGAGGACTGATTGATTGATTGATTGATTCACAGATAGATTGATTAATTCACTGATTGATTGGTTGTTTAGTAATTGTTTGATTGATTGATTGACGATTTCTTTGTTTTAATCATTGTCGTTTTTCATATAATTTGGTTATACGTATTCCGTATATTATATTTTCTAACACAATAAGTGGGCTCAATACAAGTGTGATCATCATGTGGTCTATGAATGTCTAAAATTATAGTTAAATTTTGATTTTAATCTCTTTAGATCACTGACTTATTCCCTCAGTTCTTGGGTGAAGTAGAATGAAGGTTTAATTAAATATTTACAATTTCAACAATAGAAAAGGCCTACTTCACTGCGACTAAACGATATAAAATGAATGACTGAATGATTGATTGATTGATTTCATTGTTAATTAATTACTTGAAGTAGCGTCGAATAAACAAAGACGTCAACTGTTTACAATGTTATCATACCGAATACTTCACGCCTATATTATGAAAGAGAATTGAAATAAATGAATGTTTAAATCAACAAACAAAAGCACAACCTGGTTCCAAAGATCGTCCACATATTATTTTCGGTCATGACTTCATTTTAACTCGTTCAGGAAGGCTGTTACGCCCGTTCCCCTGTGTTCGCCCCCACCTACTGTTAGAACCCCTCCCCCGATACGCATCCACGGACAACTATTTTGCTTGCACATAGTACAGCATATCGCGAACCTGTTACGCACTATAGCTACTGTCCACTCTTTTCAAAACCTAGAGCTTTTGCCAAACCTCTTCTAAACTGGAGGAAAGTCGCATCAGGCCGAGCCCATTATTTTATGACTAAGCTATGACGATCGAGTTGTCATTATATTTACAGGAGCTCTGCTCTTAAACGGTTAGGTGTGGATTTTAATCTGTAGGATCGTGACAGGGATACTTGGAGTGCTACTATTTCTATAATGAACTTTTATTCGATTGTTTCGTTTGTTTTTCAAAACTAACAAACTTTTCAAACTGATCATGTTGATGGACTTGGACTTACATATTAGCATCATGAAATTTTGAAAATAGTTCAACGCTTTTGATCGATTATTTGCGTTCTCCAAGACGATACGTTTTAGGATTGTTTATTAATTCCAGTCATCCTTCCCAAACTTCTGGAGCCAGTGCAAGAAGTAATCTTTATGATTGGAAACTTATTGTATTCAACGGATCTTCACAAGTGTCAGGATACGTACTTTTCATGCACAGTTTTCGACTAATTTTGCTGTACTTTTTGGCGACGACGCTAGCTCATTAAATTTGAACTGAACAGTTGCGATATAATGAACACGACTATGAAGTAATCTATATAATTATACCTACCATGAATTTATATTGACTGCGTATACAATTTCAATGCCTTTTGAAAGATAGAATCGGAATCCGAAACCAAACACATTCACAATGACATTTATTTCGAGGCTGACGAGATCCCAGCGAGCAGGCCGGATCTTTCTCGGCATCCTCTGCGTCCTGATGCTGGCCTCACAGAGTGCTTTCCTCGATCTTTTCCTCATTCACCACACCGAAGGTACGGGGTTCGCCCGTGGTTACATCTGGGTCGTAGTCGACGCTGCAGTCGTGGTCTTCTGGCTCATCGGACTAGTCCTACCTCATCTTGGACTTGGTCCGAGCTCACACCTACCCCAGCAACCTCGGGGGAATATCCTCAAGGAGTTCCTCTACGCTTACATGTCATGGTTGGTGTTCGCGCCGTTGCTGATCGCCAAAATAGTACGACTGTACAACAATGTTCATAGACCGAGCGAGAAGCACTGGGTCTTCACACCTCAGATGCTCCAGATCGCAATTTCTTTGACAGGCATCAGCTTCTTGCTTCTAACACATTGCCATGACAGCGATGTCAACAATTTAAAGTACAAACTGCGTCTTCCCGTGCTTGGGAAAGTTGTTGGGTTCTCTATCCTTGATGGTTGTGATATCCTTGGGATGCTTCACGTTCGAGGAGCCAGTGACGATTACCCGACGATCCTGCGGAATGTCATCATGGTTTTTGGTTGTGCTTGGTTCGTTCTTCCGCTGCTTCCCATGGTAAGCTTGCGGATCATGGCATCACAGAAGAGCCACAATCAACAGCCTAAAGTCAAGAAAGCTCCAAAGAAACGGCAACACGTCGATCGTGAGAAAGCCTCATCAAGCAAACAAACAGAAGTGAGAGTCAAGATACAGAAATCGGATATACAGCGACCCGAAATCAGGACAGCAAAGTCCATGGACAACATGGATCACCCGCATTTTGAGAGAAAGGTCATCCAGCTTAGAAACGACATGTTTGTAAGTGAACTCAGCAAGAGCTGCAAGACGCAGACCAAACGTTGCAAGAGCTATGACAACCTTTGCTCCGACACGAGTCCTGGGACACCCATCTCCCAAACAAAACTGAGCCAGAGTCTCAACTTCAGCTACTGGAACTACAACCAGAACTGCAAGGTGGAGCCGTTAACCTTGGACAAGCCGCATCGCCAAGGAGCGGCGGCCGACAGGAAAGAGAAGAGCAACAGTTTCGTATCGACCACCAAAGCCGACAACCATGTCAATCACCAGACCGAGGTGTACGATCACGTCGCGCAGGAGAAGATGCGGCATTCGAAAAGCGTCATCTTCAACACCATCCTCTTCAGGAACTCGACGCTGGTAGCGCTAATGGACATTCCATACCTCGCCATCCGTTGCCATCTGTGGCTGATCCACGGTGTTTCGGCATCGGTCTTCATCACCAAGAACATCTTGATGATCCTAGGACTTATCTTAGCATGGTGCTACGAGCCACCGCTCAAGAAGACACAGGTCAAGGGAAGGGCTGTGGATGTCGGGGTGATGGCTGGACTCGGATTCGTTTGAACAAAATCATTTGAAACAAGATAGGAAATTTATTTACCACGATTACAGGAGTTACTGAACACTGATTGATGTAGCGGGAATGATCTATGACTGTATGAGTGGCTGGAAATTTTGTTGTCGTTTAAATCAGAATAATATCAGGACACAATTCGAATTCACTGGAAAAATCGATGAACTAAATGTGATCAGAGGATCAACCTCTTAGCAAATCAAAGACCAGAGAAGATTTGTGACTAACTAGATTCGACTTTATAATAACGAATCTGCATTCTGAGGTAAGACAGGAATCTACATTATTTTGCTTCAAAGCAAATGATAAGAGGATTGCATCTTGAAATGGACTAGAGGCGCGGATCCATGATTCGCAACTTCAATAGATTGGGCAGGCCCAATCGTCTAGGGACACTAGCGGCTCTATTATGTTTATGCATGGGCCGATAGTTTCAATTTTTTAACTTAAGACTGGATCCCCTACTGGACTGCGTATTGATCAGGAATTGTATCCGAGGGCGTTCACTCCCTCCTAAAACCCCAAGTAAGAATTTGAAAGCGCCTAAAAATGGGTAAAAAGAGCATCCCCGGTCTGGCACTGATAAGGTCATTTCGCCGGCTTTTTGTTATCGCAAATAGGGTGACGACTTTTCATAATTTTTAAATTGTATATACAGTGATATGGGTACAAGAAAAGTAAGTATTACAATTAAGGAGCACAAACCTTTATTTTGTAATTTGATGGAGTTTATTTAAATGTTTGAGAGGTCAGATTCACTGATTATATTGCTGATTTGATATTTACAAAAATGAAGCGAACAAAATAGGCTACGTGATATTGGACCAGTGAAGCAAGAACGCATTGATATCAATTGATTTCCATCTCTTTTTATATATTTTTTAATGAATATTATGTATATATTGCTCATAGAATAGCAGGTGTAGCAAGTTTTATGAAATAAATTGCCATTTTGAAATAGTATGTTCCTTGAAATAACGAAGTACAGGTAGAGAAAGGTGGGAGAGTACACTCACTCATTCAACAGTTAATTGCTCTGTGTACACAGATAATCATAATTATCATTTAATTCATAAATGATAATTATCATAATTCATATTATTCATATTGATAGTATTAGTATTTTAATATTAATTTTTATTAATATTTTATTTTTATTATTTTTTTTAAATTTAACATCATATTAATTTTTCATAATTATCATTGCCTATAACAGTAAAAGGCCCATTATCATGTTTCAAGTGAAATTTGAGACAGATTTGCCGCGACGGATTTTTGGGGCCACAGGAGACAGATCTAGTACAATGCCATGCTGGCTAATCCGTCTTTTGTGCCACGTAACCTTTCGTCTCGGAAAAAGCTAGTACAATGCCATGCTGGCTAATCCGTCTTTTGTGCCACGTAACCTTTCGTCTCGGAAAAAGCTAGTACAATGCCATGCTGGAAAATCTGTCTCAATTTTGTTTCCGCGAAGAAAGATACCACGCTAAGAGTGTCGTAGTCACAGGATGACACCTGACAGAGGCGTCGGAAGGCTCTAAGGAGACAAAGGATTGGAGGGACAAGTCATTTTTACATACAGTCGCTTGCCCCTCCAATCCTTTGTCTCCGCAGAGCCTTCCGACGCCTCTGTCACTTGTCTGGGAATGCACAGGTCAGAGATTCGACCCCCCCCCCCCCAAAGCCATTTTTTCCCCACGATTTTTTCTCATCGCTCTGACCAGTTATTTGCAAAGCGCTATATATAAAAATAAATATATATTGTTGTCATCACTATCATAAAGAATATTGTGTTTTCAATTGTGATAAGACAAATATTTTGTTCAACAATTCCTTTGCATTGGTCAATATCACAGTGAAAAAAACATAAAAAAGCATAGTAGGACTACGCGGTTTTGATTATTAATAAATGATATAATGTTTATCAATTTAAGTTATCAAGTGGCAACAGAGTTATCAAACTTGAGAATTATTTTTTAAAAATATGTTTTTGAATGATGATTGCATAAAATATTGATTTGTTCACTACACAGCTTTCACAAGTTGTATTGTTGAAGAAAGAAAAAAACATTTGAAAGTTTTATACGTGTGAATTGGAAAAAATGAATAAATACATGCTTGTAATGAGATTATAAAACTTATTTTTATTATTGCTTATATTTTCTAAGGTTCATAAGTTATTTTTACCGTGCGCTAATCTATTATAGTAAATAGTGGTAGTATTTTACAGCTGTGATTGGTTGAAAGGGTGTCACGTGTCGTTCAACATTCTGGTATGTTGCACGCTTTTTTGTTATGTTGAACGGTTTTTTGTTATGTTGAACGGTTTTATCCTGTGTTAAAATGAATGGCAAAATCGATTGCTTTGTTGCGCTAGCGCGTAATAACAGTAAAATGGTGCGTACAACAATAGATACGCGGAGCAACAATATACGTCACAATAGATTAATTAGCACCAAAAGTTTGGCAAACATTGGCAAAGATAAAACCAGATTAAGCAAGGTCAAAGATCTAGGGGTCTATTTACTATAATAAATAGTGCATGCTCTATTAATGCAACATTACTAACTACTAGTATGTGAACTCCAAATAATAAATTATCCCTCGTGCACATCTGTTTCAACTCGGCCTACGGCCTCGGTGAAATAAATGTGTCCTTGGGATAATTTAGTATTTGTCGAGCACATAATCTAGTATGTTGCATGGTAGAGCATGCATTTATATATTAGTTTATTATACCTTATTTATAATAGTTGAATCAAGCGTCGAAGAAAGTTGGCTTATATCATGTATGTAATAGAAGAAATATTATGGATATATATATTTAATTAATAGTTGATAATTACGACAGTATCACAACAGTTCGGTTCAAATTTCATGAAATAATTTCGTCGTCAAAAAGAACAATAAAAGTCGAAAAGGGATAAATGGAACGGGAAAAGAGAAAGGGAAAGTGACTAAAAGAAAGGAGAGAGGGGGGAGAAGAAGAAATATTTAGAACTTCCCTATCAAAAACAAACCGGTTTGCACCAAACTGACAACTTTTTTTTTACCACAAAAGACTTCTCTTTCCTAAAAATAAGAGGCTGCGATTGCCTGCTAACTCAATCATCGCACTTAAATTTTTCACAATTTGAAAAGAAAAAAAAAAGAAGGTGAAAGTGGTAATCTAGAGAGTTCAACAGATCAGTAAACGGTAATTGATAGGGATTAATACATATCCTAAAGAGTAACACGCAAAGCGCGAAGTCATTTCTCGAAAGGGAGAAATATTAACTTAAAAATGTCTGCCCAAAGGCTAAATCTAATCACGACGGATGACGCGAGACATATATAATAGATAATTTCGTTAAGGATTTTATATATTTAGATTTTTAGCCCCGCCAACAAATTTGCCATTTTCATCATTTTAGCTATAGGGCTTAGATATTATGAACGCTATTGGTCAAGTATCTGTCAGCGTGAATAATCTGAACGCGTATTTCACAAATTTAACGAGTCTTTTTCCACAATTACTGATCGCTGAAAGATTGTGAAGGTTAAGTTAACATTTGAATATTCATTTTTTTTTCATATCACCCCAATACCAAGATGGCCACTGTGTGTAAAATGATATAAAAATTGGGGGTCATTATCTAATTACCGTATGGGGGTCAATCAGTTCTTTGTTTTGTTTGTTTGTTTTGTTTTGTTTTGTTTTGTTTTGTTTTGTTTTGTTTTTGTTTTTGTTTTTGTTTTGTTTTGTTTTGTTTTGTTTTGTTTTGTTTTGTTTTGTTTTGTTTTTTTGTTTTTTTTGTTGTTGTTGTTTTTTTTTTTTTTTTTGGGGGGGGGGGGTTAATGTGCATAGGGGACCAATGCCCCGTACTTGTTGGGTGCTTATTAACAAACAAATCTATTGGAATTATATTTTGACCCCCCCCCCCCCCTCAAAAAAAAAGAAAAGAAAAAAGGAAAGAAGAAAGAAAAAAGCACAAACGAGCTCGTTGTATTCTAGGTATATTCTTTATTACATCACTTTATAAAATATGATGGGTACAAGAGTTTCATTCAGCACCTGTATATCAAGATATTTTAAGGTAACCTATAAAATCACAGGTGAAAGTTTTTTATTCTTAGTACGGGCGGATTTTCTCCAGTTGAATTGAATAAGATAAGCTGATTCAAACGTCTGGCCACTGAAAGACAAGTGCTATATCATACGTAGATCTTGGTTCAAGCGACTTTGATCGTAATTTTCATCTTCTCTTTCACCGTTTTATGAGGATAAGAGGAGGAAGAGAGAGGGATAAAAAATTGCAATCCAGGCAGATCTTCTGTAGATATTAAAGTTGGTTGCCCTCCACAGAGGCAGAGAGAAAGAGAGAGGGGAGGAAGGGAGAGCCTCTCTAGGAGAGAGAGAGAGAGAGAGAGAGAGAAATACAGTTAGAAAGACAGACAGAGAGAGTAGAACATAATGGGAAGGGAAAAGACGGAGAGAAAAGAGAGAGAGAGGTAGAGAGTATGGTTTCCGAGATATTCATAAGGCATGTATCATTCCCAAGATATTCCTAATCCTAATGATAATATTGTTTCGAAGATGTTCCAAAGTAGAGATGGGTGCACGAAACAGGACATAAACCCACTGCCCCCTTAAACTTAAAAAAAACTAATTATCAATTTTTTTACTCACATTGTCTCTCACGACAAATTTATATGTATGCTCCCAAAAACAAATATTTAGATCCAGGTTCAGATTGAATTTATTCATTTCCAAAAGAAATAACACACATTTTCATAAAAATGATCCTTATTTCATGAAAAAAAACATAAAGAATAAATAAATGCTTATGTTACTCAGTAGAAATGAATCGATCGTTCAATATAAATCTTTGTAAATGGGGGGGGGGGGGTTCCATTGAAAAGCAATGTTGTAAAATGTGGATACCCCGAGAAAATTACTGCGAGGTGTGCCCTATGAAGACAAGAAACATGAGACAACAACAGAAAAGAATACACGAGAAGAAAGAGGAAAAAAACAATAAAATAAAAACGAAAAATGAAAAGAAAAGAGAAAAACGAGCACAAAAATGAGGGGAGTATCGAACGTAAGACTCAACAATAAATATCATTTTCTCTCTCGATTCCGTCTACACCTCTAACCGGCGGCGCCCTTCTAAATATCGCGTCCCCGGTCTATTCTCTTCGTTTATATTTCATTTCCACCCTTCCTTTCCCCCCCATGTCCTGCTTTCTGGTTTCTGTTCACAACCCTTTACCCCTATTTATCCTTTCCCTTTCCTCTACTTTATTGGGCAAAGCTGTTCCCAATTATTTTGCTAAACACAGGCTTGTTGTACTGCAGTTACATCAAAGCTTGAATCTATTTTTAAGCAGACATGCACATGAACCTGTACATGGAATTTTAGTGGTGTATCCGCCTTTGCACTTAATATGATTAAAAGTAATTTACCTACCCTAGCGACTTGATACATCAGGACCCCTTGTTTTAACAGTTGCTACCAAACTTCTGCAAAAAGTTTATTATGTAGGGGCGGTGAGTCCTGGGATTTGGGGGTTGGGGTGAATTGACGGTTAAATGAGATATAGTGTAGGCCTATAATGTCGTCCCGCAAAAAATGGGGCATGCTCCTTTTGCACTCGCCTGAATTTTCATACAAATGTATTTGTATCATGCGCTGGAAAGGTTGGATAATTTTTGGAATTAATTGTCTATTATTTTCTTACTGCTTTCAGCTGTTTTAAAAAGGAAGAGGGTAGATTCTCATAGTAGAAAGAGAGGGAGAGAGACGATAAATGGTGAACTCAAGGCACATTGTCATAAACATGATTAAAACAACAGGGTTGGCCAACTTTGGAATATAAACTACGGGCGTTATTAATGTTGAAATATTGCGATTTCCAATGCATCCCTAATACTGCGACGCCCTCGACTCTGCTCCCTAAACCTCCCCCTCCATTATTCCTTACCCCAAAGTATCCAGACAATTGACTGGACAACTATACCCCCACAACTACCTATGGACAATTTTATTAGTCAGGTAGTTGTTTGGGTTAATTATCCAGGGTAGTTGTCCTGGATGCTAGCTGTCTCGGGGAAGTGGTGCTTGGCTAGTTCTACGAGTGGGGAAAGTTGTCATGGGGTAGTTGTCATGGGGAAAGTTGGATTGGGGTACTGTCCTGAGATGGTCGCCCTGAGATGGTCGCCCTAGTGCAGTTGTCCTTACGAAGTTGTCCTGGGTGATTGTCCTGTGCCATCAAGAGTTACGATCCATTGCAGCTCGATAAATTAACCAATCAGGATCCTTGTTGCATAGACCTTTTACATTAAAGTTTCGCTGTGAACCAATCAAACATTTGCTTTAAATCTGTTATTAATCGGAACTCTTTTTGTTAGTACATGGACACTGAAGTCATCCTTATCTAGGACAGTTGTCCTGGACGTTAGCTGTCCGAGTGCAGTTGTCCTATGGTGGTTGTCCTGGGGAAGTTACCATGGGGTACTTGTCCGGGAGTAGTTGTCCTAGGATCATACCAAGAAATACATACTCGCCACGTCTCTTCGTGTATTCTGCTGCAGGCTCGCAGATCAGGGAAAGAACCTCCCACGATCCTAACCTCAGGATATTGTATTTTCCGGCCGCGTAATTTTCATCTTCTCCTACTTTAAAGTCGACCGAGCCATGTGACTTCGGTTCTTTATTCATGATACTCCTTTCTCTAATTCAACTCGAAAGCTATCAGTCTAGTGCATGTGGGTGTCGTTCGTTAATGATAACTCCATCTTGAACTGTCTAATACAATGGTCACAACCAAGTGACGGGGTACCTCAGCGTCCGTTAAGTTGTCCGTAAAGGTCCATTTCTGCGATGCCTATAGGGTTTTGATAATGGCTGCAGGAAAGGTTCTGCAAAAACTTCCTGCGTGCCCAGCCTATTCCGTGGCAAAAACAAAACAAAACAAAACAAAATAAAACAGAACAAAACAAACAACAAAAAACATGAATGCGACGCACCCTTATTCGACATCAGACTGGGAAAACATACCCCTAAATGGCGTAAACACCGTGAAATGCAGTACTTAAAACATGTATTTAAGCTGAAGCATCTCTATTTTAATGACAACGGCGATTGAATTTGAAAAACACCCCCTTTTTTTTAGGAAAGCGTCGACGATACGAAAACAGACACTGTGCGACGTTGTTTGTGGACGCGCATGCGTAGCACATCATGTGGTGGGTGACTCCCGAGGTTGGAGGGAGCCGCTGCATGATTGTGACTACAGTCTGCAGTAATTCTCTCTTGGTAATTCGATCCCAGGACCAGACAATCCCGAAGATGAAACGCTTCTTCCTCCATTACCAATTCGACTTGGAGCATTTCCGAATTGGTTTTGGCAGGGGAAGAGCATCTCGGGGGAGATAGTGTCAGATGAGCAAGAGAGGGGGAGGAAGAGAAGATAGTCGAGAAGGGAGAGATAGAGAGGGGAAGATAGAAGAATGATGGGGCAGGGAAAGAGAAAGTGGTGAGAGTAGAGAGAGAGAAAAACTGAGAGAAAGAGAGGGAAGAGAGAGAGAGAGGAGAAAGAGGGAAAGAGGGAGAGGGAGGTAGAAAGAGAGAGAGAGAGAGAGAGAGAGGGGGAGAGAGAGAGAGAGAAGGAGTTACAGACGGAGGAAGAGGGAAAAGAAAATACAGAAATAAAAAGAAGTAGAGATGATATATTGAAATAAAATCATTTTATTAAAATATAGCGACAGAGGTGGTAATCGGTAAATAACCACAAACGAATTTAAAGCTCAAAAGGGAAATGCGTAGGCCTAAAATAACAGGACAAATAAATAAGATATTCCCCGGGTGGTTTGAAATGTTGAAATGTCAAAATTTTACGATTCACGTCACAACTTTGATTTTTCTTTTTCTTTTTCCTTTTGTCCTTCACTCTTCACGTTTTCTGTGCCAGCTTGCCTAAGGAGAATGTGTTTAGTAGAAAACGACAGAAACTTAATTTCCCGTCTAGATGTTCAATCGCCAACGCCAGCTTATATTTCCTGGAGGGTATTTCATGTCGAGTTCCACCCATTTTTTTGTCAATAAATACATTTGAATGAATCTTTGCTCTTGAGTGGGCTATGGTTGAAGTTCAAAACGAAGTCATCTTTCTGGATAACGAAATACGGAAACAAAATTAATTATTATTTATTATTTATTTCTATCCTCAACATCACCATCATTATCGTCATTCTCATCATCACCATTATCATCATCATCATCATCACCATCACCGTCAGTATCACCACCACCATTATCATCATCAGCATCATCATCATCATCATCATCATAACCACCAACACCACCGTCATCACTATCATCATAATAACCACCCCATTATAAATCCTCTAAGTATAAAAAATCACAGGTAAACATATATTTCTCATCATTCTGCACATTTATTACAATACACAACATTGCACTTAATCATTATTATCATCATCCTCATTAGCATCATCATTATCAAGATCATTGACATCATCATCATCATCATCACCATCACCATCACACCACCACCACCATCACCAGCATTATCATCATCATCATCATCACCACCACCACCATTACCAGCATTGTCATCAACATCATCAGCAGCATCATCATCACCACCACCACCACCACCACCATCATCATCACTATAATCATAATAACCACCCCATTATATATCCTCAAAGTATAAAAAATCACAGGTAAACATAATTATATTTCTCATCATTCTGCACATTTATTACAACACACAACATTTCACTTGATCTAACTATATAAATACGTACAAAATATACACATGCTTTATTCATAAATTAAGTACATTAATACTATGCCATAAATCAACAGATCATGAGAACATTCAATTCAAATCTTACATTAAATTTAAAAAGCCATCATAAACTAATGAGAACATTAAATTTAAACCTTACATTAAATTTGATATACCATAAATTAGCTGATCAAGAGAATATTCAATTTAAATCTTACATTAAATTTAATATACCATCATAAACTAATGAGAACATTAAATTTAAACCTTACATTAAATTTTATATGCCATAAATTAGCTGATCAAGAGAATACTCAATTTTAACCTTATATTAAATTTAATATACCATCATAAAGTAATGAGAACATTAAATTAAATCCTTACATTAAATTTGATATGCCAGAAATGGATTCAAATAAATTAGGTGTAGTATGGTAGAAATCAAGTGGAGATATCATATTTTTGTAAAAGTAATGCAGGGATTTTTTTTTTTTTTTTTTTTTTTGTGGGGGGGGGGTTTCTCCTCATATCCAATTTATTCTATCGTTGAGTTGCGCTTTAGCACAGATAAAGGGTACCTTTAATGCGACATACATTTAACTCCTTCATGAATGTTTAAGGCGCAGAAGTACTTATGAAGAATGACTGAAAATTAAATTCAATTCAATATATCGAATACTTTTCAGGTGTATGATTATTTCCAAATGTTTAGATACAAAGCTTTTAAAATTCATTTCCCCTCCAAAGGGTTTATTTATTACATTGTATATAACTTTGGCTGGTTAAATATACATGTATAGACTGTATCATAGTGGACACATTGTCTAAAATCAACAATTCATGTCTTGGAAATACTCTATATTATTATTATTATTATTATTTATTCGGCATTTCAAAATACATGAATTATACAATACAAAATACAGAACAATAGGATGTACGTGACATTATAGAAAGGACCTGGAATAGAGATGAAGGGGCTGCCTGGGTTTGGAAAAGGTCAACTAAATGACCATGACCCACAGGTCTTCCTTCCCATATGAGGCCTGCCATGGCAATACAAACTTTGTGTAGGACAAGCCACAATTTCCTCATAAGTCAATAATACTGGGAGAACTTGGTAAAATTTCATGCTAAATAACTTAACTCTTCTATAAATACATTAAAACCTACCTGCAAAACAAATTTGAAAGCAAGTGTTATAAAAGTTGAGCAACAGATTGACTCTCACACAGAGACTTGGCACACAGGCCCACATTATTCAACACCATCCCTAATTTTCACAATCTAAATCTGGGAAATAGTTTTTGTCAATCTAAAGAATGTGACCTTACAAATTTTTAATTCACTTTGGGATTATACAATTAAATATTTACCACTTGAAAAATGATATCTTTAAAAAAAAAAAAAAAAATGGTGCAAAATATTCCTCTAAAATGTCGGGTTACTGGTAAATTAGCTATTGTCTTTTCAATTTTAAACAATTTGACAGGCAAGCATTTTCAGGATAATCTTCCTAACATATATTAGTATAGATATAGTGACTGCCATGAGGGGCAATAGTTGTTTCTAAAGCTCGAGGGGGCCTTTAGAAACAACTCATGCCCCGAATATTAAGGCAGTCACTATATATTTTATATACCGAAGAAAAACTCACCATTTTTTCGCCTAGCACCAGCGTAGAACCTCTGCAGAACATTATCCAGCTCCGAATTTGGCAGTTCGTTCACGCTATGAAGATTAGTATTAGGCCTAGTTTCATGTAGGTATTCTTCAAAAACATTCACGGAAATTTCACAGAATTTTTAGTGTTCTTACTATCTGCTGCATGAATTAAATCACGCAATTGATCTTCATCCATAAGTTCGAATCGCGGAACTCTGTCCTGTGCTATAAATCACGGATCGTATCAACAATTGACTGCAGTTAAAAAATAACTATTAAAAACGACTATTGAACAATGACTATTGAACGCTCAGCCTCCCTGGCCAGGCCTGGCTAAAACTATGACCAGACTTTTGACCAATCAGAGGACAGGATTATTCAACATTCTTAAAGTGAGTTATATAACTAAATATATGAAATATTATTTTGAAACCATAGTTTTAGGGAAATACTATTACTGCCAATAGATGGCGCTAGATATTCTACAACAGTAAAATTCAAATTTTCACAAAGATTCAATGTGTTCACTTTGCTTGTTTATAGCTAGTGTTACAAAAGAGACTAACATAATTAGCATACAGACCCTATTTTTTCAGTCTTGAATCCCAGGTTTGGAGTCTTGGTTACTAATTAATAGTCATAAACAAGAATTCATTTATTTTAAATACAATGCCTGATGATTCCCTTTAAGCCTTAACAAGTGCATAAGTACTTGCTTCCTATATACAAGTGTATCAGCACTGCATCACCCAACAAGGATCTATCTCAGGGGACACAAATTATGTGACAATTTGTCATGCAGAGTTAGAGTGCATTGCTTTGGATTTTTTTGGACGCTATGTGTACAATAGTTTGTGTATGAACCCTTCATATACATATCGCTGACAGGTAGCCATTCAATTGTGTTGCCAATTTGAAGAATGAAAGGGGAACGATTCAAAGGTTGATATGAAGCGATCTGTCATGCAGAGCCAGAGTGCATTGCCTTTAGAACACAGTCCCAGGACACCATTCATCGCGTGTAGGATCATATAAAACGATATAAAGTCGATAATTCAACTTTTAAATCAAATTATAAAGCAACAGCCTCCACTAGTGGTGGTGCTCTTCTGTTAATCTTCTGTTAATCAATGTTGACTGTACTTGGCAAAATGACTTGTAATTCTCCAAAATTTCATTTCTTTACCTTAAAGGTTGAATATACCATCAGTTAGCATGTTTGCTATATTTCAATGAATAGATAAATAATTTTTTTTCATTTTTAGTTTAGGATCTTGCCAGATCGGCAGGTGCTACACTATCATAACTCTAGCTTTTACCTTTACATAGTGCAATATTGACTACCTCACTGCACCTGGGTAGGAAAAGGAAAATTTAAATTAAATAACTTGTCTATACAAAACCAAAAGCATTGGACCGCTACTCCATATATTCATTTAGTAAAATGAATGAAATATTTCTCCAGAATAACTCTTTTGCGTTAAATGAATTCTTACCAAGAAATTTTAAGGTCTGACCAGTCCCTTTGAATAGCAAGTGCATAACCTGTCAAGCTAATGCTCTAAGATGAGTCTCTGTAATTGAGTGAGCTGTGACATAATATGGGTGAACTTTTTTTTTAACCCATTACCTACAGGAGGGAAAAAGGAAGGATGGAACAGATGCAAATATGTTAAAACTTAATGAGAGAACACCTGAGCACCAATGAAAAACTAGATGATAGTAAACCAACTAGCAGCCATGTTGGTAATCCAATTGCAGCCATAATACAAAAAAAAAATCATTGATTGGGGTTAATCACAGAGTAAGCAAATTCAGGCTTCTACCAACCTATTTGGTTTGGGTTGAGAAAGTCCATAGGTGTGGATGAAAGCTAGCCCCCTTCTACAAATAAAGCAGTTTGGCTTGAGACAGTCCGTTGGTGTGGACAAAATCTAGCCCCCTTCTACAAATAATTGGTTGGTAGGAGCTTGAACTTTCTTACACCAGCAGCCATGTTGGTGATCCACTGGCAACCATCTTAAAAGAACCTATTGGTTACAGGTTATCTGTCCAACTCCTGGGTTTAAGTCAACATAGATCAGTAAGGGTTACCTGGACTTTGTTGCTGCTGCTGTGAGCCATTTTGACGTACATCGGTTTGACAGGGTGGCCATATTGGTCTATCGATTCAGCATAGACATCAATGGGGTTGCCGTATTCATCTAAGGGTTGGCCATCCTCCGTGAAGTACGCCACCCAGACCCAGGCCTGAAGGATTTATACTCTGATTGATATCTGGCAGATAAGAGAAGATGAGATTTAAGAAATATTATATGTTTTCTTCATGGAACATATACTACATACTATTATGGAACTATATACTACATACATTTACATACGGTATTACATATACTACGTACAGACATCATTTTAAAAATGCAATTTCAGGAGAATGGCTGCTTGACATTTACAACAATTTGAAACACAGAAAAGAAAACACATCAACAACTCACAAAGGAAAGAGCTTTAACTAAATTATAATGTGAGTTATTCTTTCATCCAAAAACTATTCTTTTGAGAATCAAACCAAGACACATCAGCAACTTTCACAAAGGATGGAGCTGTAACTAAATTAAAATTTGAGTTGTTGTTTTTTGTTTGTTTTTTCATTTTACCAACAACATGAGTGCCAGCTTAAACTAACAATGCATGACAACATTATCCAGAAGAAATAAATTTATTAAACAAAGGAAACTACATGTAAATCTACAAATTCCCAGGGTAGAAAAAGAAGATGTATCTGTATTAAGGAAGGCAACGGAAGTTCATAATTCATTCTAAAAATGATAGTGTCAGCTTAAACTAAAACACATGTATGACAAAATGAATTAAGACAATGTACAACATGGGGTGACCACATTAAGGAAGTTCCGGGCCGAGGGAAGGGTAACATTTTTTTTTATCCGTACAGGGACGTCAGAGGAAGAATAGGGAGGTAGAGGGGAGAGGCAGTCACAAAGATACATACATGTATACATACAATAAGCACAGTTATCTAATAAGATAAGAAAACATTCTGCTCTGTTCAAGACATAAGTGACACAAAAGCATTGATCTGAAAGATAATTTATTTATAGCCTTTGGTCATTCAACTTGACATCTAATACAAACAGAATATACAGTGCGTCCCAAAAAGAACTATACACTTTTGACAAGGCTACCAAATTAAAAATGTATATTTCTTGGGGGAAATGTTTAGATGTATATAAAGCTCACATCCTTAACTATCATTATGACACAAAAAATTCTGAAAATAATGCATTCTTCAGTGAACAATGACCACTTTTAAGAAGGACACAAAAAATAGCCTGCGCAGGAATTCGCTATTCATTTACCACATGGGTATGGCATGCCAAGAAGGATTCAAAGAAATAATGGAATGAATCAGCTAACAGAGTAAAAGATATATCAAAAGTCAGAAATAAACAATCAATATTATGCAAAATGTAGTTTTTCATCGTTTTGTTTTCATTATCATTGATTTTTGCTCAGACTTCGGTTTATTTTTGTCTCTGTTAGCCGATTTATTCCATTATTACTTGAATCCTTCTTGGCATTCCATACCCAGGGGGTAAATGAATAGCGAATTCCTGCGCAGGCTGTTTTTTGTGTCCTTCATAAAAGTGGGCATTGCTCACTGAAGAATACGTTATTTTCGGAAATTTTTGTATCATAATGATAGTCGAGGATATGAGCTTGATATACATCGAAACTTTTTCCCCAAGAATCATATATTTTAAATTTGGTAGCCTTGTCAAAAGTGTATAGTTCTTTTGGGGACGCACTGTATAAGACTACAGAGGGTAGGCTAATGTATTTTGATACGAGCATTTGTTTACGACATGGGAGTTGTTTTCACCCTGACAATATTAACATTGTCATGATAGTGAAACAGTCTCCTCTAAGTTGATCATGTTTGACATAATATATGAGATGTACTATGTATAAATCATAATTGATATCAAAAGAAGCCTCAAACAATTTTAGTTCATTGGCCATAGGGTTGTTGACTCTTAAACATCACATACCAAGTTGTCCATGGAAGATTTAAGGTCTATAAATGACAACAAAATCCTGGATGATGCCAAGAAGTAAATGCACTCCAATCTTTAAATGACCTCAACAGACTTTGTTTCACAGTGCCAAAACCATAAACCCACTATGATAGCACTATCACTATAGCATCAGGTTGCCCATCTATATTAGGTCTATAAATAGACAACAGAATCCCAGATGATACCAAGAAGTAAATGTTTTCCAATGCCTAAGTGACCTCAAAGGACTTTGTTTCTTGGAACCATATCACTAAGATTGAGGTAAAATCTACATTTAAAATTAACTACGACCACATAAATCCAGATGTCCATTGGAGTGGTCCAGTCAATCAAGGATGTTCAATTCCTGGATTATTAAATAACCTCAAAGAATTTTTTTTTCTGCGACCTCATAAGAAATGTCTTTCTTGATAAGACCGTCTGGGCCTAAGGTAATACCTCAAATCCACTCGAACACTACTCACCCATTTGTCCATAGAAGTGGTCCGGTCTATCAAGCTTATCTGATTCTTGGATGTAAGGACTGTAGCTCCTGTCTCTGTAAATCACACCCTCACCGTCATCGATCTGCTGAGACTCCACCATCTCCAGCCATTGGGAGTTGTGCCATCGGAATTTCTCCAGCTTGATTTTCCTAGCCCACACTTCATCAAATTCCTGCAAGAACAAAAAGTGGTCCACACTTGAATTTACTACACGGAGCTCAAAATTTGACCATAAAACCAATAAAGCCTGTCACAATGGCCACCTCTTATAAGGTCACTGTATACAATGGTCAAGTGTAGTTTATTTCTCTAAGGAAATGTGTCTTACACAATGTGTCTACCTATTAATACAGGGATCATTTTTTGTTTTGCCTTTGTGTTGCTTTAATAGGCCTACACAGATTTAATTCATGGAGATAGACGTTTGACCATCATGATTTTGATTATATTTATCTTATCTTAGCAACTAGAGATGAAGAGAGGCATGAGAGCCAAAAAGATATGCAACGATCTATCTTTAAATGTATAACAGAAATAAATCTAAAATTGAAAGTGCAATAGAGATCAAAAGAAAGATAGAAACAAAAGTCAGGACAAATGTTTGAGTAGGCAAAAAAGCAGAAAGAAAGCAAGAGGGGGGGGGGGGCTGGTTGGGATACAAAAAATGGAGGGGAACCCCCCCCCCCCATGTAAGATTATGTCTCCCCTAGTGACCTTTTCAACTTCTATAATGTCAAACTCCATGTTATTAAACTCTAACGTACACAACATGGAAAGCGAAACTAAACCCAGAGCTATAAATCCAGCATCTTCGCAATCCTTTCATCTGCCGGCATTTTCAGGCAGGAAAGGTTCAGCTTATACACCCTGCAACAGTGAAAAGGCACTTCTATTACCTCATCAAAAATAAGCAGCAAGGCACTTCTAAAAGTGGTGTCACACTGTTCCAAAGATGGAAACACAAAATGTGACATGTTAGGGTTCGTGCGAAGTTAGCCCCGAACTTGGGCAACAGCCAAACAAGAGCCAAAATGTGAACGATGTCTACAGATGCAGTCCACCGGCAGCGCTTTCGAAATCGCTCGTTTTTATACAACTCGTATTCATGAGTTTGTGTGTTTGAATACGTAATGAGCAGCTGTACCCCTGTCTTTGTGCAGTTATAATTCTCATAGAAATGACTATTTGACATGAAATTTTCGGCTTTAGCATTATCATACTATCAAAATATATATTCCTTAATAAGAAGAAAAATATGTCTTTCAAAATAGTAGAAATTGTTGGATATATTTTGCGTTAAAATCCGTTTGGGAATTTTTTGAATAACTAGCCACAAATACGCTTTATTTTCATGATTCGACGAGAAAATAGGTTCATAATCTTCAGCAACTCTTCAGCTTTCCAAAAATACACCAAACATGGTATTTCAAGATTTATACCAGTCAGGAGCTAGCTAAATGTGCAGCAAATACAAAATTGCTTCAATAACTGCGATTTGATTGGCTGGTCTGATTTTGAGTGTGATTTGATTGGCTGATGCGAATCTCACCACGCACCAAAGGTCACTGAGGGGTCAGGTAACGGCTCCCACGTGTTTCAAAATCCCCGCTCGCATCAATCCTTGATCAAGCAGCCAATCAGAAAGCCGCATTTTCTGTATTTGGACTTGCTTTATATTTTGCTAGCTCCTGACTGGTATAAAAAGTAAGATATTCAAAGTTACTACGTTTGAAGCTAAGATTTCATTCTTTCAAATATGTAATTTTCTTTGGAATCATGCAAAAATAACTACTTTTCTTGTCACTTATACCGAACTGAATATAGGTTTTTGTTCCATATCTTTCACCATACTTTTACAATATTCAGATATGATAAAATACCATAAAATGTGCATGATAGGTAGGTTTAGAATTTCTTCTTTCTGAATATGTTAGAATCAGGAAATTCCGTTCACAAATCAAAATCTACAAGAGTTGCAAAATCTCAGTTTTAGCCCGCACAGTCCGCACAGCTCCGCAAAGTGCAGATAGAGGACTGAAATAGTTGTATAAATTTCGCACTCTTGGCTTATTATAGCTCACGCTGCCCTTGGACTGGATGGTTACACGATCGCACTCTAACAACAAACAAAGGATACATGAATGGCCAAATTCTTTTGTGATCAGTGCAAAATTTGATATTTTCCATGGTCGTGTGTCCATCCTTGCTCAATTCCAAGACTGTGTAACACAGGCTTAAAGAACTGCCGAATAAAATGTCTACTAAGAGTATTATAGTAAGAAGGTAGTTCTGTTTCTCAGTCAAAAATATGTTGGCTTTGGAACTGCAAGGCACTTCCTCAAAAACTGCAAAAGAATTTTTCTAATGAGAGTAACAGTGAGAACGTATATAGTAGTTCTGTTTCCTCTAGAAAAATATGTCGGATTACGAGCTGCAAAGGACTTCCTAAAGATATGCCGAATATGATAAAAGCAACAGTGAGATGGCACTTCTATTTCCTCAAGAAAAATATGTTGACTTTCAGGCTAAAAAGGGCACTTTCTCAAGAACTGCTGAATATGTTGTCTACTAAGAGCAACAGTGAAAAGCAGGTCAGTTTCCTCAAGAAAATTATGTTGACTTCATGCGGCAAGGAACTTCCTCAAGAACTGCCGAATATGTTACCTGCTGAGAGTCAGAAGAGGTTTTAATAACTTGTATCATTTACAAAGTGTTAATGTCCTTCTGGCATTAGCAGGCAATGTAAACCTTAGTAAGAACTCACCTATTTCAAGTTATGATCTAGGTTCACACTGCCAAACAGGCGCCAAAACAGGCAACAGTCAACAATTCTGTAGGGATTGTACATTGAAGGATCAATCTAATGTCAGTCTGGTTATGTTGGACTGCAACTTAACAAGGCACTTCCTCCAACATGTAAATATTCTCTAGAATATAATGTTCTTTAGTATAGTAAGATCTCACTTATTTTTCAAGCAATAATCTAGGTTCACGACGCTAAGCAGACGCCAAACCGGGATCTAATTAATAAATCTAAGGGGAATGTACATTGGGCCTGGGGAATTTTGAGATCTGTCTAGTGTCGGAAAATTCTCATTGCTGAGAGTGTGGTATGTTGGGCTCTGAGGCACCTCCTCCACAACGTTAATACTCTCTAGAATAAATGTTCTTTAGTAAGATCTCACTTATCTTTCAATTAATCATCTAGTTTCACACCGCCAAGCAGACGCCAAACTGGGATTTAATCAACAAATCTAGGGGGAATGTACATTGGGCCTGGGGAATTTTGAGATCAATCTATCTAGTGTCGGTCTGGTGTCCACTGAGAGTCTGTGGTATGTTGAGTTACAAGGCACTTCCTCCTATATTACATGTACTCTTTAGAATGTATCCCCTTAGTAAGTACTCACCTTAAAGGGATGCATTAACATTGAATGATATTCAAATCACATTTATTCGATTTAGCTTATTTTGCCAACATAATTATAAACACTTAGGTCAGTCTGGTATCTCTTTAAAATTGCAAGCTAATTGCTTGCTTTACCTTCGAGATATCAATGATTTTATACTCAAATTTTATAAACCAACACTGGATGGTTTATAAAACCATGTGCTTTTCCACACACCCATTTCCTGTATAGTCCCCCGTCTCTAGCGGCCTGGTGAGCTATCAGCAGAGGGTACTGGTGTTCGGCTGTATGCTTGGCATTGTTTGTTACACTGTTTTAAGGTAGTAAATGACTTCCATTTGATCTGAAACTTTTAATAGTTTGTTTTTACTGTTGGAACAATATAATTTTATTAATGTTAATATAATTGCTCATGTTTTTGAAAGTTACTAAATCCCTTTAATATCCATCAAGTAACTATCTAGGATTACACTGCCAAGCAGACGCCAAACTGGCCAATAATCAACAAATCTAGGGGGCACGTACCTAATGTTATTTTTTTTAATGGGGTTCCATCGGGATTCGAACCTGAGACGTCCTTATTACTAGACAGGCGCTCTACTAGCTGAGCTATAGTAAACCCACACTGGGTCAGTCCCTAAAACCTGTTAACTCTTTAATGCTCAAGTGGTCAGAAGCAATTGAAACCTGGCAAAAAAAATGAAGGATAGAAATCAACTTGAAGTAAATGCGAGGGATCATGGTAAAGTGATGCAACTTTTTAATATAAATTTCAACAACAAAGGAAACTGACCAGAAATATATATGAAAAAATGAGCAAAAACAATGGGGTACCATCAGGATTTGAAACCGAGTTAATGTTAATGTTATTATCAATAGAAATGCCTTTTGAGTTCCCCAAGTCTATTTGACAAAGTGACAATAACAAGAATCAAAACTATTTATATCAGATATTCTTTAAACTGAATAAAAAAAAGACCTATAATTTCTATAAAAATCAGTGAATGGTCAGTTATATTTCTATAAACACACATTCTAAAAACACCTGTATAAAGACATCATTTAATAAACTGATTCAATTTTGTAAGCTGAATTTCACAGGAAATATCCAATCTTAATTTCAAAAATTTAATTTTTCATACAATGCAAGGTCAACAAAGGGTACTCCCTCCTCCATTTCAATAATTTTTAGTTGTTACATATTTGCCCAAGACTCCTAATCTAGGCCTTGTCGTCATAGTTACTTCCGTTTCAATTCTGATCCAAATAAAGGAAGCAGTTTTATTGTGAATTTGAACCGCAAGGAAGTGATTTTTTAGTAAATCAAATCACATTCCATGAACCATGGGCTATATTAAGAGCTTAGAGATCACATTAAATTTCCTATTTCCCATTGTTTGTTTGAGGGTATAAGAAGAAAAAAATCTATTATGTGCTACATTTAAGTCATGCCATCTCCTTCAATGTCAAATATGATTTACAACCGGCTATTCACACGACTTATTATGGAAGCTCTAGTTGCATTTACAGGGGTCCCTTTTTCAAAGAGTTAGAAAATTTTTGTCTATATTTTTGCTGGTTCAAAAGCATAAAATACCTCATAAATGAGATAAATTAAACAATTTGAAGAGTAGAATTGGATTTTGTTACTTTTGTATTAATAATTCTTTTGTATTTCATATGAATAATATATATAATCCTATTTTTAATCAGAATCATCTAAGATTCTCTTTCTTATCTTTTTTTTTTCTTTTCTGTTATATCTGCATCATTCTTGTTGGAAGGATCTCATAAACTAAGGAACCAATTCCAAACCATTCTAAATTTTTCGCAATTAAAAAAAAATGAGCTTAGAACATGCTGGAGCTTGGCAAAATATCTACAGGTACATGCTTTCAACTTTGAACTGAAATATGAGAATCTCAATTTTCTCAATTTCCGCCTATAAAATATCGCTACGGGCGTGCACTGTTTTTCCTGTATTTTCCGGTCTCACATACCACCTTCTTTGACTATTATTACATATATCACTTCATAAACATTGCAATAAACTGCCTTATATTTCATTTAAAACAATATTTTCATCTAATGAACATTAGTTACTAATAGTTTGTATGCAGCCTTAATAGAAATTACATTCCTTAATATGCATTAATCCTTTAAAGGTAACTTCGCATCCTATTAAGCAAATAATCACTGTTTGATACAAGTGATGGGAAAACTATCACTTCCCAGGCAAGCTGGATAGCTATCTCTCCGAATAAAAGCTGAGGAGAGATAGGGTGTACATCCGTCTTGCCGAGGAAGTGATAGTTTGCCTCATCACTTGAGTTAAGAGGTAATTACTTGCTTTATATTCCACATCTGAAACATTCTAAGAGCTGGGGAAAACCAATGTTTTGGATAAAAAATTCAAGGTTTCCTAGATCCTTTAAAGCTGGTGTATAGTTTTGGGAGAGGAAAAATTTAATTTGGATTCTCATTTAGATGATATGAAAGATTGAATCTTATAACTATAATTAAGAAACTTATATTACTTGAAATCTCTTTATAGTGTCTTTATTTTACAATATATATAAGTATAAAACGTGGAAAGTCGAGGAACTGACACCTTTTTTCGCTTCTGCGAGAGTCAATTCAGCAGTCACGTGGAAAACTAATGGGGATTCTCTTGTGTGGGTGATACACACAGATCGTTACGCACCATTCATGCGGTAAGCTTCGGCGAAATTCACCGGAAATCATGAAAGAAATATCACAATATCTCTCAAACATATTTTTTAGTGCAATGTGGACAACATGAGACTATATTTGATTGGTTTTATGCTGATTCCTTTTTTGTTACCAAAACTATAACCCAGTTTTAAAAAAAATGCACTCAAGTCATCGATGCCGCCTGCCTACCCTTGTAACGTAAATGCGTACAAATAAAGTGAGTGCAATTTAACTAGATTTATTTATTTAGTGCGTAGGCCCACTCAAATGGGCTGAAGTGATTGTGACGCAACAAAGGGATTAGCAAAGGAATTTTTATTTATAACACAATAATTTATCTGTCACTGCACGTGATGGAAAACGATGGAACAAAAAAGCGAGTGGCAATGCACTTTTTTGGTGCATCCTCAAAATAATTGATAGTGCGTTATGGCTCTAAAAGCTCTATGGGGCGCTGAAGTGATCCAAAGCACTATCACTGGAGGTGATGATTGATGATGGGAAAATTATGATTTATCACGTGATTGACTTTTGACAATCCTACTACAAGATTCTTGTGGAATATAATGCAAAATAATGCAATATAACGTCATCTATTTCTATGAAGCTTCTCTCATTTACCGAGGTTTATATTTTTTAACAAACAAAGGTATTCATGTAGCATTATTAAATATTTCTCCAACTAATTCCCAGGATGATTGATGAAACTGTAATCGTGATGATGGATATCGAGGGCAGCAGAATAATTTAGAAAGTAAAGGGACTCAGCAGAAAGTGCTGTGGTTAAGCATACGAAATAGAATAATCTGCTGGTAATTTAAAGCCCCCTCCCCCCCCCCAAAAAAAAACATTTTGAATTGCAATAAAGGATCACTGAATAATACATTAGAAAGGGTAGGGGATTAGAAAGGGTAGGGGGTTGGGGTGGGGGTGTTGATGGGAGCTCTCATTAGCTCCAACTTAACATGTACACTACACATCATGTCGGGGATACAATTGCCCAACAAGAGATATCAACATACATATCATGCTGCATGGGGAAAAAAAACCCACATATTTATCCAAATGTGACGCGGCCAAAACCCATCTAACAAATGCAGAAAAACTACTGGATTTCCAACTATGATATCAATATAAACTATGAGTACACAATGATACTTGTGTTGGGATGTTAGTGTTTATTACAAACAAATCTAATTGGTGGCAACATATTTAGGTTTCTGGCATGGTATATCAATTCAACATTTTCTTTTCTTTTTCTTTTTTTTTCTGGGGGGGGGGGGAGGCCTTATTAACAGTTCTATTTGCGTGGCATGATAACGACATGTTTTAGTACCCAAAGACCAGTCTTGCTAGAAGACAGCAACATGTACATGTAGGTACCATTTTTAAAATTCATTTGCACTTAATTTTCATTTCCTAACGTGACAAGCAACTTTTACTTACTTTTTTCATCAATCCTTACCGGAGAAAAAAATTTAAGCAGGTAACAAGTACATTTCTTGTGGGATTAGTCGGAACCGCCTTATCTAATGCAATGCACATGACATTTAGGTGTTCTCTACATTTATCGTCATATCTGGTCAGGGGATGCAAAACACATGTGACCAAGCAAATCTAGTACTGCACCATTGCATCCCTCTTCCACTATTTCACTTGTATTTATAGATCGGATTTTAGCTAGTCTGCAATATCAGACTCTAGGACAAGTCTAAATATCCCCGAGCAACATATCCTGACTGGAATTTTGATAGAGAAATATTTAGAGTACTGTTTTCATGTTTTACTAAAGAATGGATTTAACGAAAAGATGAAGATTAGTGTGTCCGCGGAAATTTGTAACAATTTGTAAATTCTTATCACTTCTATCTTGTAGTTGAAACTGAATTGCAGACAAATTGAAAAGTACAGGGAAATCCCCCCAAAATACCCAGTTCTTGTAGCTAAAATAAGGTTTACAACGAAATGTCAGATTTCAGACGTGATATGAGATATGATCTATATTCTTTCGACTCCATCAGATCCTTCACATAATCAGAGTGGAGAGAAAGAGAAAGAAGCTATCCAGAGACCCAGAGGATACAAAGCCTCTTCATATTTTTCATGCATGTGAAAACATCCCTCCAAGGAAAACTGCTCTCTGAATGAAAAGAGTACGGTCAGTACCCTACCCCCAGGTACATGTACAGTTGAGGCCAAAAGTTTACATACACCTGGTAAGAAAACATATAAATGGGCAATTCCACGCCAACTAGGACATTTGTCAAAAATTAAAAATGTCTCTCTGAGGTTTATTCTATGACCTATCACTTATCTAATTGCCCATAGGTGTTAATGGCTCATACAACTCTTTCAAAATCAATAAAAATTATTTTTCAATTTCGCTCACATCCTCGAGAACTAGATCCACCATTAAAATTCAATGTGGGGACTACATGAAAAAAATTCACTAAAATTCAAATTACACAAGATTTTTTTGATATTTTTTCTTGAAACTTTCACTAAATGGAGAAGGGTGGATATATTTCTGTATTTAAAGGTCAATAATGACATTTAATTCATGACAAGGGGTTGAAATAACCAAAAAAGTCGCACAAAAATACTGTAATGCGACTAACCGTAATGCGACTAACCGACATTTATTGATCTTTAAAGAATACTTTAAATTGTTAACCAACTCTAAATGGCTGACTTGATACTTGAATATTTGGTTAGGTGGTGCAGAATAAAACTGGCAGAAGTATTATGATTTGAGCAAAATATTTTTTGGTAACAAGTGGATTTTTTTCCTTCAGTTGTCCATTTTGTGTAATGCGACTAACCGATTTTTAACCTTTTGTGACGTCACAGGAAAAAGCCTGCAACATTTCTTATATTGTTATTTAAAGCTATGGTTGTCAGGTTAAATCAAAGTATAAACTTTAAAGAAAGATCCATTCTTGTAACAGCTGGTACGAGGCCAAGTTACAAAATTGGCACCTAAAAGTGTAATGTGACTAACCGTGGAATTGCCCAAATACAATTTTTTCCACCCTAAGAACATTGGCCATTATTTATTTTCATGAATATGGTTAAGTATCATATCTAATTTGTTTTCAGAGAGTATGTTCTAATTTAAGATATTTAGAAACATATATATGGTTGACCTTACTTCAGTTTGGATAAATTCAATGGGTCAAATGTTTACATACACTAACCAAAATTGGTGATGGTGCTGCCTGTACTTTGCTTTATTTTTCATTTTTTCAGTTTTCGAAGCTGTCAACGAGCTTTCCATATACTTCTCCTGAGATTATTGTCCATTCCTCCAGCAAGATTGCAAACATTAATCCCCATTTGCAGGTTTCCTTGGGCGAATACCATTTTTGGGGTCTGCCCATATGGTTTATACAGGGATCTGGTCTAAACATGTGACAACCCCTCCTTAATCCCCCTTTTCTCTGTTTACCCACTTAACTAATCGAAACGAATGTCTGGGTTATTGTGGCGAGTAAAGACTCGATTTTAATGTGGTTCCAACATTCAGGCTGGCATATTGATATGATGTTACATACTCCAACAACATATTTTAAAATCAATATGGTTTATCAATGGGATTTATTGCAGTATATTTTCTTACAATATCGTAAAATATAAAAATATCCCATGTCCGGGTCGCATTTTGAAAAAATATCAGCCATCGGCCTGGTACCTACTTTGCATCCCCAGTCGTATGATACTACCACTAGACGATAAATGTACCTTAGCCAAAACCTCTATTGACACAGAGACTCCAACTTTCCCGCTTTGGCGTGAGATCTCCCGCCAATAGGCAATTTTTTTTTTTTTTTTTAATCTCATGCTCTCCCGCTAGAGATTGGGTTTCTCATGCCAAAGCTGTAGTTCTTCTTCTTTTTCTTCCGCCCAACCACCTTTATGACATAAGTGCATCTGAATCACTGTATTATACCTCATTCAATTTTGTCATAATATTAAAAGATCACTCCAGAGAGGTGTTATACCCCTAAAAGTGAACCAAGGCCACAGGCAATTTTGGGCTTTGTTGTAATGATTTACGAGTTTCGCGTCTGCTAGATGTCTCAACAGAAGAATCTCATGCTTAAGAGGTGCTTGGGGTTGCAGTCTCTGTTGACCCTTGTGCATGCGATCTCTAATTGCAAGCAGAACTTTGAGTGCGATGTGAACTCACCAATACGATATCCAGCGTGTTATCAAAACTTTTCTCGTCTCAGCCTTTTTATCATACAGCAGATCAATCAGGTGTGCTGGGGCCTGAGGTAAGATGGAAACAAGATATAGGCTAAAGAAAAGTGAACTGTGTTCTTGAAAGCAGACAGAGGAGATGATAAGATCTAGGGGAGACTGGGGATAGAATTAGATTTTTAAATTCTTGAGACTGCAGTTCAAAGTAGATTCCAAGACTCTACTGCTTGTTAATTTCAGATCCTAAGTTAAATGACTCTGATTCAGGAAAGAGCTTTCTAAACCAGGATGTGTATAAGCAAAGGAAACCTGAACTATTCTTTTGAAAGAAAACGGAGAAGATGACAAGATCTCAGGGAGACAGGGCAGAGGACAAGGTCTAGTGATATGCAGGGTGTCTGAGCCTGAAGATAAAATTGAATTTCAAAACCATATTTTCCCCAAATTCAGATCCTAAAATTAATTGGGTTAATTTAGGAGATCTGTGCCCTGTAACACAAAGACTAACGACTGATAAGAAGTTATGATTGATTTTTTTCTCGGTAGACTCATTTGGAAACCGGGTACAGTCATGGATTAGGATTTGGATATGATTAAAAGTAGGGTTAGGGCTAGAGTTAGGATTAAGATCATCAACTTTGGAGCATCCTGTCCATGATGAGGCTACCTAGAAAAAATCAATCGTAACTTTTTATCAATCGTAAGTCTTTGTGTTACATCCCACTGAACTGTTCTTTTGAAAGAAGAAGATGGGGATGACAAGATCGAGGGGAGACTTGAGATATAGGACAAGATCTTATGCTAGGCAAGGTTCAAAAGCCTTCAGATAAAAGAAAATTTAAAGACTCTACTGATTATCAAAGTCTAATTGCAAGCAGAACTTTGAGTGCAATGTGAACTCACCAATATGATATCCAGCGTGTTATCAAAATTTTTCTCGTCTCAGCCTTTTTATCATACAGCCGATCAATCAGGTGTGCTGGGGCCTGAGGTAAGATGGAAACAAGATATAGGCTAGTGAAAAGTGAACTGTGTTCTTGAAAGCAAACAGAGGAGATGATAAGATCTAGGGGAGACTGGGAATAGAATTAGATTTTAAATTCTTGAGACTGCAGTTCAAAGTAGATTCCAAGACTCTACTGTTTGTTAATTTCAGAACCTAAAGTTGAATGCCTGGGTGTGTGTGTGATGTGTATGTGTGTGTGTGTTTGTTATTTTTAGCAGCATTCTTATATTAAATGTTTATTTTGTATGTACATTTTTGGGCCACGCTTTATAAGCACTTTGCTTCTTTGTGGTCCAGACCATATTATGCATTTATGTTTAATCTGATTTATCTTATGTATATTTCTTTGTACATGTTTGCTTTTTATGGTTAATAAATTGAATTGAATTGAAATTGAATTGACTCTGATTCAGGAAAGAGCTTTCTAAACCAGGATGTGTATAAGCAAAGGAAAGCTGAACTGTTCTTTTGAAAGAAAACAGAGAAGATGACAAGATCTCAGGGAGACAGGGCAGAGGACAAGGTCTAATGATATGCAGGGTGTCTGAGCCTGCAGTTAAAATTGAATTTCAAAACTATATCTTTTGCCAAATTCAGATCCTAAAATTAATTGGTTTAATTTAGGAGAGAGCTTTCTGACCCTGGACTGTATGCAATGTAGGTTTAGGAGATCTGAACTGTTCTTTTGAAAAAAGAAAATGGAGATGACAAGATCGAGGGGAGACTTGAGATATAGGACAAGATCTTATGCTAGGCAAGGTTCAAAAGCCTTCAGATAAAAGAAAATTTAAAGACTCTACTGATTATCAAAGTCAGATTCTGAAGTTGATGGGCTCATTTCTCGGCAAAAACTTTTTGAACCTAGGGTACATGCATATAGGCTAAGGAAAGGTCAACTGTGCTTTTTAAAGAGCAGTCAACAAGATCTACCGGTGGATGTAGTGAAGACCATAAATCTGGGGAAAAAAAGTATACCCAACTTTGAGAGCCTCATATTAAAATATTCTAGCTTGTGTGACCTTGAAAGATATGTCATGATGAAGAGCAACTCATATTCTTTTCAATGATACCAAACTTATACCTGTGTTGTGACGGATGACTAAGCAGTTGGGCTTTAAAAAACAAGCTTAAAAAGTGCCCTGTCCCAAGTTTGAGCAAAAGCAGCCCTTGCATTTCAATAGATCAAGTAATCCTTTGTGCCTAACGAATGGACTCAGGAAGGCTGACCTCAAACAAACAATGAATGATCAGAAAGCCAGGGCTGC
Source organism: Paracentrotus lividus (assembly GCA_940671915.1). Taxonomy (NCBI): domain Eukaryota; kingdom Metazoa; phylum Echinodermata; class Echinoidea; order Camarodonta; family Echinidae; genus Paracentrotus; species Paracentrotus lividus. Next base: position 2,935,435 of record CALNVZ010000649.1, on the reverse strand, counting down.
TTCTCAGACAACTTGGTACAGATCAATTTTGACCAATGTTTTTAAACACTCGAGTGTTAAGTCATCCATGACAGTATCGGTATGATTTTGGTATCATTAAATAGAATATGAGTTAATCTTTGTCATGAAATTAAAATTAATTACACATAAGTTATACAATCTTAATATGAGGCTCTCAAAGTTGGGTATACTATTATCTGGGACGCACTGTATAGGATCACCTCATTTTCCTTCCCCAAGATAAATGTCCTGATAACAGAGTCTTAAACTATAAAGTCCAGTTAAATGATTGATACCAAAAATATAGAACTGCAGGGCTTAAATTAATCGACAGCCACAGCCTTGGATGCCCCCTTATTGGCCTTAATGCCTCTTCCAAAATGCCCTATTTGGCCTTGGAGATTTTAATGCCCTTTCCAGACATTTGCATTGATGATGTACTTAAGAAAAAGTGCCCTATGAAAAAATGGCCTTGCCCTTTAACTGATGAAATTTAAGGCCTGTAACTGGTTCTATTAGTAAGGCACTGTATAGAGGAAAGTTCCAACATGCTATTCATATTAGATGAATGAACCTGAATTAGAATCAGGATTCTGTAACAAAAAGGTTTGCAATCCATCGCAAATTGGCAATAGCCAATCACAATTAAGCCTTTTAGTCAAAATACTCACCAGCAACCAATTACAACCATTCCTTCAAATCTGCAATTGATTGCAAACCTTTGTGTTACAGCATCCTGGCAGAACCATTGTTAAATCTATTTCTAGTAATATAGCATAAAAATTTGATCAAAATGAAACTGATGATATTTTATACCTGATGAAATGTATAAAATGTGTTTCAGGATTGTTAATTTTGTTTCAAGAAGTTTTGAAGATCAAAAATTTAGTTGACTGTCATGTGCATTACACTGGAATTGACCAAACGATCTATCACCCACAGTAAAACATGTTCAATTTACCTCAGGCAAATATCTGCATGAGAGCAAGCTTACCATTGAGAATGGTAGCTCAACTGAAGACCTAAATTATGCAGATTTGGCTAGCATCACTCCACAAGAGTCATATGTTGCCATGGTACCCACCAACATCACAACTTCAAAGACTAGATCATCTTCTGCAGCTCCTGGTTATAAGACAAAAAATAAGAGAGGGAGAGGTGTTAGGCAATTGGGGGGGGAAAATCTGTTTCACCTTTGTTTTGGACAATTGGAGGTAATAACAATTCAATAAAATGAAATCTTAAATTCATTTTACATCCCAAAATAAGTTATTTGATTGCAAAATTGACAGAATTTAAAAATGTTCACAGCAGGTAAAATGCATTGTTTACAAGAATGTAAAAATTGGCTTGTGCAAAAATGAGTGTGAGATAAAAAAAAAATAAAAAAAATATCTAATCCATATGATACATTACTCCAATAATAAAAATATTTTACTGTAATTTTTATAAATGAAAATACTAAATTCTAACACTACCAACTTGTTAGTAGTTCTTCAGCAGACATCCATTGGGTACAACTTATGGCGGTATGGCAGTCTGCAAAGTGGAGTGTCATATGCAGATGCAATTATCGCCTGACATTGCTGCCAATTGTAGAAATTCCTCAGATGCACGCAAGTCCTTCTCCCCGACTCCCATAGTGTGGCCAATGGACGCTTGGTTAGCCCAGCAATGACCGTTGGCTGTAATAGAGGTAAATACATGTAGAAGTTTAGCCCCAATCAAACTGGGGTGTTTTGGAAGCTGTCAAGACGGTTATGATCTACACACTCTTAATTTTTCCAAACTAGTATCAATTTATTTCATATCAATTAATCATGCTAATTTATGCATAAAATCATACTTGGCTCTAATTCACAAAATGAAGTTCCTAGATCGCTAATTTTGGTGTACATTTTGTAATTATTCTTTATACATGTAGCATTCCTAACAATTGTATCTGAGAAAAATTCTGGTATCCAAATCAATTTCTTTATGTATTTCTTTCTTATTTACCTTTTGTTTGTTTTCCTTTGTTTTGTTTTTTTTGCGAAAAAAATTTATTGCAGAACATTTGTGAAGAATAATTATGCTAAAATTTGTTAATGTCAGCCAATTCCTGCTCAACGCTCCACTACCACATTCACACCTGTTAAAAACATTTATACTTGTAATGCTACAGTCACACAGACATTTAGGTTGAGTTAATCAGGACTGAGTTGATGCTTTACAATTAGAGGATCCAGGTCATGCGTCCAAAGTCAGCAGTGGAAATAGTGATAATTTCGTCCATCCAATAAAACAAAGAAATACGTAAGAAATGATAGAACAGAAGATAAAATAATGATAAAACAACAAAAACATAAATAAACATAAGTGTCTGTGTGGCTGTACATGTAGCATAAGAAAGCTCATATATTCTCAAGCTTTTTAATTTGTGCATGCCGACTTTTTCACTAAATCCGTGGAATTTAACGTTCCACAAATATTTCCAAGAGTAACCTACCTTACAACACTTGGTTAAGTGATTTCCAATGAATGCTTCACCATGGTATGGTCATCTGTTGACATAATGAGCTTGGAGAAATCGTCACGGGCTTGAAGGAGTCCCACGTCCCGAGTCAAGACTGAGGGGGAAGCGGGATCCATTAATTTAACAAAATACAACAGCCCTTTTTACGGTTCACCACATTATTATGACCGGGCTTTTTTTAAAGGAAATTTTAACTTTGACTAATTTTGGCTAAGGGGGTGGGTGACATTAGGGATAAAGGCTTACTTATAATTTTCTGTAAATTGCAATATGATATTTCAATGTTGTACTTGAAATAAAAGAACAAGGAATTGAATAATAGCTGAAGTGCACTACAAGCTTACATGTACATATTTTCTTTATTTTTAAATTGAATAATTTTCATACCTTTTCTTCCCACATTTTGCGGAGGCATTTGCTGCTCGCCGTCTCCCTCCCTTTTGTCGGGTCGCAGCATAGTACTTCTTGGCAGTCTGAGACGAATGACACATATACTCTACTACATCTTCCGCTTCATTTGGAGGAAATTTAGAGCTGGCCTACAATGCAAAAATTTTCAAAAACTTTGCAATCAAATTACTTGAAATAACATTAAACTAATTGCTGGAATAAAGTTTTGAAAGTTATTAATACAAGATTTTGAAATTAAGATTTATCCACACAAATGATACACATACATTTCATATTTCAATATATTCCAAATCACATAAATGTTATAAGGTAATTTTATGAGCTGCATGATTATTCAAACAACCCCCAAAAATAATTTCGAATTAAGAGGTGAGAAATGAATAATACCAATTCAATAAATTCACCTTGCAGCCTTCTTATGGCTTCTCACCAATTTTTTAAGGGCATACTAGAAAAATTGGTAGATGAACACAATATTTTCGAAAAATCTATAATTAATGCAACCGCATTTCAAAATGAATAATATACTCAGAAAGGAAAATTCAATTAAATTTAACTGTATCTTACATATGTAGCGGCCGTCTTCCTGACAATGGTTGGGAGAAAACAGCCCGAAAAATCGTGAGACTTCCAAAGCGAGCCATTGATTGCCCCGGATTCGATAGCCTCGAACCATTCTTCTCAAGGAAAAAACGTCTTATGGCTTATGACCTGTTTAAAAAATAAAAAAAAAACGAGTGGCAAAATATGAAACAATAAAATTGCATGGACATTTTTTAAAATATTTTATTTTTTACTAAACGCCTTGAAACTAACCTATTATTCATCCCAAAAGGTTGGAAGAATTATAATGTTGAAGTTTAAGTTTTAAAGGGGTATTTCATGCCTCCGGAGATTTCATCTTTTCAGGCTGTTTGTCAACATTTTTATGATCGAACGGTCGACGGCCGAGATCTCAAGGGTGGGCCTAATTTTTGTTGCAATTGTTGTTCAGGCTGGACACGTTGTCCTTAACTAAAATCCCTGCTAACTGAATGAAGGTTTAAAAGAAAAAAGGCTACTGAAATAACAGAGATTGTTATCAATCTGGGTTTTCATGCTTTAGTGAACTAAGATATTACTTGTACTTCCTTCATTTTAATCATAAAGTTGTCATTATACATTGTATAAACTTCATTTTTAAAAGAGCATGATGAAACATACATTTAAATGCTACATTAATGTTCCCAAATATTTCATTTCTAGATTGGTAAGTAAATTCAATGTTTATACTTTTGCATTTCCTGCACATTATTTGAATACCACTTCTTTTCTTTCAATTGAACAAAAACATTTTCAGGCTTTGATTCTCATTTTTCATCCTTAAAGGTAGTGTCATCCTTTTTCACAAATTGCGAAAACTAATGCAACCTGGCATAACTTTAGAATATGATTGACCTATACTGTCTATTCAATCTTACTGTAATAGGTTGCCTAGATCAGTAATACGAAACAAAAATCTGACTACCAATCTAGACCAGCTCTCCATCAACATCAGCAATATACACACGGCGTATCAGCGTGCATTATTCTCTGCGCTAATGGTCAATGGAAGATATAGTCATTGATATACTACTAAATCCTCTCAAAAACTAGAAATGTAAGATTTTTGCCTGCAAAAGGATGACACGGTCTTTAAGTACTGGTAGACCTGGGGGTGAATCACTAACAGATAACATCAAAGTTAAAGACCTACATGGAACTACATATATCATGACTATTGATCTTAAAATTGATTTTATCCCAGGTAGGATTAAGTTTGGCTGTTTAGTGAATCACCCCTGATCTTTTGGAAATCTTAATTTGTACAAACCTCCATTTCTGTTTCTGCAGCATCTTGAGTTACCTTGCAAGCGGGGGAAGAACTTAATGGAGCACAGAGACAGGGTCATAGCCCTGGTAGCATCCACGAATTAAAGGGTTGTTAGTTGAGTTCTATTGCACACCTCAAGGACCAGTTTGAGGCTAACTTCTCCATTATCTCCATCAAATAGTAGAAGCAATTCCTCTTCAGGCAGGACCCCTACATGATTTAAATTTAAACAAAAAATAATAATTAATCTGTAAGAGGTATTAGTTCTAAAATGACATGTAGCTGTAGATGATGTTTGCTTACATATACAGTACATGTTTTGTACAGCTCATTAAATTTCCACTAATACAAATCTTACAATGTATGACCACATTACAATAATATAACAAAAAGTATTATTACTACTCAGTCTTTATATAGTGCAAATTACAATGAAGTCTCAATGAAGTCTAATATTACCTGACTTAGCTAATCTGCCCTAAGAAAGCACCCAGAGCATTCCAAGAACTTCTTCCTACCAGTAACCATTTACATCATTCTATAACAAGGTATTTCCTAAGCCTAGTAAATGACATCAATTTGTTTTGTTTTGTAAATTGCTCCTTCAAAAGTAATGAACAAGCAAAATTGCAAATTACAAGGTTTTTCTGACTTTCATTAAAATTATGCAGATCAAGCATCCAATCTAAACAATGGGAGTGATTTATTACAGAATATAAAAAAAATATTAAAAAAAAACTTTCTTGAGCACATTTTTCTTGTCTCATTGATGTTGCTTTTTTATCTACATAAAAGATGTTCCTTCTCTTTTGAAGTCAATGTATGCCAAAGATATCTGTAATACTTCATACAACAAGTTGTAGGTAAAATTTGCTTAATAGGGAGTTTTCGATAGTGTCGACGTGAACATAGTTCTAGTCGACCGGAAGTGCACAGTCAACGCGTTGACTGCTCACGTTCGTCCACTGCTGAAGTCATTTTCGATTTCAGTCGTACGCGTACCAGTCCATACTGTCAACAGATAAAGTAAAATATAAATAAAAGATTGCATGTGCTTCTTATGTATTTCCTTGTTTTATCTTTTTTTCCTTTATATTCTATCAATTTCTTACGTATTTCTTTGTTTTTCTCCCTCTTTCATCTTCTATTTCATCATTTCTTATGTATTTCTTTGTTTCCCCTTCTTTATTTTCTATCATTTCTTATGTATTTCCTTGTTTTATCTTTCATTCCTTTCTATTCTAGGGCAGTTCCAAGGTAACGGAGTGACATTCAGAAGCAACATTTCAGCATTCAAACAAGTTTATCGTCCATACTTTAATCTTTATGTACAAAGAAATGGTTCATGACAAAAGCTGATGGTACCCTCTTTTCAAAATGATAATTTTTTTTTTAGTGATGCTCTTAATTAATGAGATATGATAATCATAATCATGGTTACGGAGTGACGCAAAATGGACATGCATATTTGAGCAGAAAACATTTTGCTTAAACTCGATGAAATTTAAATGGCTATCACAATTTTGAATTATTGATTGGATTGTATGTTATTCTAGGTATAATATGCCACCTTGCATAAAAAAATTGGTTGAATATTTTGTAAATTATGACTTAAAACTTGAACCCATGTCTGGTTACGGAGTGACGGTTACGGAGTGACATCTGGTTTCCCGGTCTTTTTCGTGAGGAGAAATGCATTATAAAGAAATATTAATACCAAAGTTTGTTGGAGTAGTCCATGATAATTACATTAAGCCAAAAAAATCAGCAAAAAGTGACTAGATATAAGAATAAAAGGCATTTAAAGCCCCATAGTCCCACATGTGCAAATTTGGGTTTGATCAATTATTCAGCGGAAGAATACTGAATCGCAATTTTTTTTAACTTAAATGATTGGTTGTATTGTAAAGAAGCCTTTGTTGTAATTTCAGATCCTAATTTGCTTTTTCAAAGGCACAGCACCACATTAAAATTTCAGCTCCATGTCCTGTTTTGCTTGGAATTGCCCTCTACCAATTTCTTATGTATTTATTTGTTTTCTCCTTCTTTCATCTTCTATTTCATCATTTCTTATGTATTTCTTTGTTTTCCCTTCTTTATTTTCTATCATTTCTTATGTATTTCCTTGTTTTATCTTTCTTTTCTATCTATTCTACCAATTTCGTATTTATTTGTTTTTCCTCCTTCTTTCATCTCCTATTTAATCATTTCTTATGTATTTCCTTGTTTTTTCTTTCTTTCCTTTCTCTTCTATCAATTTCTTATGTATCTCTTTGTTTCCTCTTTATTTTCTATCATTTCTTATGTATTCCTTGTTTTATCTTCTTTCCTTTCTCTTCTATCAATTCTTATGTATTTCTTGTTTTCTCCTTCTTTATTTTCTATCATTTCTTATGTATTTCCTTGTTTTATCTTTCTTTCCTTTCTCTTCTATCAATTCTTATGTATCTTTGTTTCTCCTTCTCATCTTCTATTTCATCATTTCTTATGTATTTTCTTTGTTTTCCCTTCTTTATTTTCTATCTTTCTATGTATTTTTTGTTTTATCTTTCTTTCCTTCTCTTTCTATCAATTCTTATGTATTTCCTTGTTTTTCTTTCTTTCCTTTCTCTTCTATCAATTTCTTATGTATCTCTTTGTTTTCCCTTTTTATTCATCTTCTTTATGTATTTCTTGTTTTATCTTTCTTTCCTTTCTTCTTCTATCAATTCTTATGTATTTCTTGTTTCTCCTTCTTTTTTCTATCATTTCTTATGTATTTCTTGTTTTATCTTCTTTCCTTTCTCTTCTATCAATTTCTTATGTATTTCTTTGTTTTTCTCTTCTTTCATCTCTATTTCATTCATTTCTATGTATTTCTTTTGTTTCCCTGCTCTATTTCTATCATTTCTTATGTATTTTCTTGTTTTATCTTTCTTTCCTTTCTCTTCTATCAATTTCTTATGTATTTCTTTGTTTTTCTCCTTCTTCATCTTCTATTTCATCATTTCTTATGTATTTCTTTGTTTTTCTCCTTCTTCATCTTCTATTTCATCATTTCTTATGTATTTCTTTGTTTTCCCTTCTTTATTTTCTATCATTTCTTATGTATTTTCTTGTTTTATCTTTCTTTCCTTTCTCTTCTATCAATTTCTTATGTATTTCCTTGTTTTATCCCTTATTTCCTTTCTATTCTATCAATTTCTTATGTATTTGCTGCGTTCTGAGTGACGTCATCTTGGACGGGTTCGGCCACAGTGAGACCGAACGGCAAAACCCGGAAATACGCGTCCAAATTTTGGCTAGTCGACGAGAGCGCTCGTAGCAGATTACTTCACGCATGCGCAGAACTTAAAAACTCCGCTAATCTCGGCTAGTTCACATAGTGGACGAGTCAATCGAAAACTGCTTAATAATAATACCTACTGGTACTTATTCTCAAAGGAATCTGTGAAGGTTCCCTACGCTTATTGGACGTGAATCATGACGGGCAGTTTTATGAGGTTTTTTTTTTGTTACCGTTTCCTTTGGATCTATAATAAACATTAAAAGTAAAGTTCAATGGTATGGTATATGGTATTGTAGATTTGTTTTGTCGATTGCAAATCTATTGTTATTTTCCACTCGGATGTGAACTTTCCATCACATATCTGTTGGGAGGGGCGAAAGGGTTTATTTTACAGAGAAGGAGTGAAATACATGGTATTCTCCTGATGCGACAACTTTCGAGGCATTTCTTACAAAAAACAACAGCAGCTGGAATTTTCCTCTTCGTCATGTGGTGTTGACCTTAAAAAAATGTTAACCAGGAGGACGTTTCATGAAAGGACTTGCAGACATGCCAAGTTCAAACAAAAAATTTGCGTGAGATCATTCGCATTTTGGTTAAAAGCAGTGCGCACGCGGCGCATGCTACCGCATGTGCGCGCGCGCAGTAGTAATTTGTACACAAAGAGGCGCGCACGCGCGCACACTTCACATGTTGCATGTAGTATACCCAGTTGCTGTATGTCCGGACAAGTTGTTTATCCGGACAGTTGATTTTGACCAGCCATTTGAAAAGGTTTACAAGTAATCTTTTTGTAGTTTTTTGGAACAAAGTGATAGAAAATATTCTACACATCAAATATTGATGAAGATAAGCATCATTCAACATATATTTTTGGCTTAATCCTGAGACAAACAAGCAGGCTTCATTTTTGTTAAGTGTCCGGACAACGGACCCCCCATCCTATAGTAAACTATCTTGCACATAACATTTTCCCGCATGAAAACATAGCACTCGCAGGGATTGATGCGCGACAAAACTGCCGATAAAAACTTTTGAGACTCCAAAATGGTAAAAAAATCTAAAATTATGCTACTTTTTGTCATTTTGCGTGAGAAATGGGGTGTTCTGCGTGAGATCGTGAGACAGACCCGAAATGCGTGAGTCTCACGCAAAATGCGTGAGACTTGGTAGCTCTGGACTTGTCGGACATTTTATCCGACAAACTGTTATAAGCTACTGAAATGCTTGCATCTGATTGGCTGAGAGCAAATTTGTGGGATAAAATGTCTGACAAGTCCTTTGATGAAATGCCCCCCGGGCCCACTCATGATACGATGTCAATACTTTAGTATTGACCTCGTGGACCAAACTGCCATATTTGGGGAAAAATTTTGCAACCTTGTCAATGTTGTTTTATCCAAGGTTTTTCTCCTTTTTGCAATAACTTTCAGCTCCAAAATTAGTAGTAGTATATGTCTATGTCATTATAAGACACAGTGAATAGGTTTAAGAAAAATTTCAAATCAAAATCATGAAAAAAACAATTAAAACATCACTGAATTTTTTGCCCTCTCCCGCCCAAAAACGTGCGGGGAAATTTTCAGAAAGTGGACTTTAAAAAATAATTTTTTTCATCCAAGAAGAAAAAACAAAAAACTTATAACATCTGGGATAGTGAAAGGAACATCCAAACACTCAGTTATTGAAGAAAGATAAGTGAAAATGTTATTTTAAAAAGTGAAAAATTAGGTTTGTTTTCTGAAAGTTTTCTTACTGAGTCTTGTCATTAGTCCCAGATGGTTCAGTTGCTTGTGTGCCCGGGCCCTGGTGAAGGCCAAGGTTTTTGTTTGTTTGTTTTTTTTTTAAGTCCAGCAGATTGTAGGTAGTGTAGCATATCTAGATGTAGGTCATAGAACTTTGGAAAAAAATTAGAAATCTTCCCTTGCATCATTCCACACAGTCACAGATCACAACGCGATAATGTCACTAGACACTAACTGTTTACTCCGCAAAATCATTCATGGTCATGACATGATGCTGATGCTTATGTAGTAGAAATTGCCTTTGGACAAGTTGCCTTTGTACTAGTTTGCGCATGCGTGCGTGCGCCTTCTGTTGCCACAGACGCGCACGCACCCTCCTGATCCCGGCCCCTGAGGAGCTGACCACCGCGGGAGATTCGTCAGACGAACCTGAGACCCTTGATTGATAAGCACGTATTCTTCACTACACCTGTATTCGTATCTGCCACCTGTTTATGTAAGCAATTAATGACTGTTGTATATATATTAATGTAACCAAGTGAAACTAAGATAAAGATAATAAAACGAGCGCTGCTTCAATGACGCTGCGATATATTTCGAGCCGAAAAGCGCAAATTAATTGGGAAATCCCAGACCGAAGTCGAGTTGAATTTACCTCGCTTCGCCTCGCCGTATACGGCCATACAGTACAGCATAGCATTGCGTAGTATTTACACACGTGTGTTATTGCAAGTTCACAAGTTTACATTTTGACACTCGACATCGTCGATGCTTATTGCAAGCTTATTTTTGAGGCCAAAACTGCAGAGTTACTGTAAAATTTGGACAATTAGCGACGGTTTTTCGCCACTTTCAATTTTGAGGATTTAGGGCGTAGCCGGGTCGCCATTTTGCATTGTTCTCGGCCCTCGACCTGAATTTGAAAAGCGCGGTTTCGGAGCGTTGCCTCTCATTCACAGCGCCTTGCCTGGAGGGGTAGCGATCTGTCGCACAGAGCCACAACCTGTTCAGGTGCGGTGTACCTTTTCCAGTTGAACTGGAGGGAGAGAGTGGCCGAGACCGCGTAAGTTGCTTTTGTTTTTGCTGAGTAAGTTGGATACTGACAATTCTCTGATTATTTTGTGACGCTTTTGGAAATATTTGGCATTGCCCTTACTTCTTAATCATCTGATCATATTAACTACCGTACTTGAAATATTTTCTGCCTGAACCGAGAAGGAAATAATTTGTTTTACAAGTCTTGTGTGTGTGTGTGATTGAGGTTGGGGCCTGGCCCCTCACTATTAATTATTTCTATTGCTGTTCATGTCGGTTATTATTGTAATTACTATTTAGCAGTGTTGGTATTGAATTACTGGAATTTGTGGTGTGGAGGTTTGGGCGTGGTCCTGCCTTTTGTTATTGAATAGTCTAGTCACTATTTTAAAACAAAATCATTCTTCTTTGGCCATTGCCCTTGATCTGGTTTAGATTTACTACATGTGAGATCTGATATTTCTGATTGCTTGATTAATTATTTGATAGAGTTTTGCTTTTCTGTTTACCAGAAATTGAGCCTCTTTAAAAAAAAAAAAAAAAAAAAGAGAAAGGAGGAAGTGAGTGTTGGATAATTTTTGGAGGCGTCGGTTTAGCAATTTTGGCCATTCAATAAAGTAATTGATTTTTTTTTTAAAGTATAAATTAATTCACATGTAATAATTGATCGGTCGATGGATTAATTGATTTATTTGTCATTCATAATCAGTGATTCGATTTGTTGATTATCACAATAAGATTCATAATTAACTGGTTGGTTGATCAATTAATTCGATCGATTGATTAATTTATTTTTATAGTTCACAAAAAGTGATTTGATTTATAATATTGTCAAATTCATTTTATACCAGCGGCTGTTGATCAATTAATTTGATTAATTTATTTTTTCATTCACAAGCAGTGATTCAATTTGTTGATTATCATAATCACATTCATAATTAATCGGTTGTTTGATCAATTAATTTGATTGATTGATTTATTTTTTTATCATCGACTATAATTTATTTCTGAGTATCAAGGTTGAATTAAATGATCTCTTAGTGGAGTAATTGATTTATTCTGTCAATTACCGCAGTGATTGATTCATTAATTATCATAATCAAATTCATAATACCTGTGGTAGATTTAATTCATTTGATGAACTGATTAATTTATCTTCATCATTCACGTGACTTCATGAGACAGTGACTTGATTGATAGTTATCAAATTCAATCTTGTACTTAACCAGTTGGTTGATCAATTAATTCGATCAATTGATTCATTTATTTTTCACCTTTCACAAGAGGTGATTTGATCCATAATATCAAATTAAATTTGTACTTGACTAATTGGTGAACTATTTAGCGTTACTTGATAAATTTATTTTGGTAAATCACAAGAAGTTATTGATTTTTTAGTATCAAATTGAATATTAAATAATTGGCTGGAGATCCATTTATTTAGTTACTTTCCACAAGAAGTGATTTCATTTGTGATTATAAACCAAACGTAGAATTCAATTGATTGTTGAATCAATCGAGTCTCTTTCATTGAATTCCCTTTCCTTCGGAAGGTCTTAATTGATTTAAATTATATCGAGACCAATTAGTAATTTCTCGGTCGTACATGTAGATTGATTTATTTCATTCATGTGCACGTAGTGATTGGATTTTAATCATCAGGATTTATCCACAATTAACCTGGTTGGTTACTTCATATTGTTCTTTATAAGGAAGATCCAACTTGATTTCCAATTTATAACAAAACAATTTAGGAATTAACTGGATTGTCGAGTAAAGCCCACTGTTAGGTACATTTGATTAATTCTTTCATGACAAGCAAGTTATAATTATCAGAGTGATCTTAAAACAAACCTGTCGTGGATTAGTTAATCCCTCTCTGATTTTGTTAAAGTTTAGATCACAAGTATTGACTTGACAGTTTTACTATCAAAATCAATCATTCATTGATCGACTGGTGCCAAATAAAGTTTAAAGGTTGATTGTTATATTGTTCAGTTACAACAAAAAACAAAACAAGAAAATAAAATAACTTGACTTTTAATTTTCAGCAATTGTTTATATTACATTGGTAAGCTCACACGGAGCCACTGAGTGTTTGAAATTTAAAAGCTGATTTGTTAACTTCAGCTGATCATTGATTTTAATTTTGTTTATTCAATTTGCAGCTGAGAGTTGTGTATAGTAATACTTCATTTGACGAACCAATATATACTGTATGTACCAATCACTTGCAGAGCTTAAATCCTAAAATATAATTGTTGTATTAGTACTGTCAACTATTTATTTAAGTATTAATTGTGTCTCGGGTACTTACATAAATTAGCTTATTCAATTGAAAATATAAATATAAACAAACAACCTTTGATTCATTTGGTACTGTGTCAATCAAATTAGTCGCTCACACTCTTGATTACAGTGTACTCAATAAAAATTTTACTTTCTGGAGATCAGAATTATTAGTGAACTGTCATAGTAATTTGATCTAGATAGACTTCACACTGAGTCTGTATAGCAGAATAATAAAAATTGAGTTGAGTTTATAATTTCTTTACGTAATTGAACGGACAACTTACTGACCTGTTACCAGGGCTGGATTGTACCATTCATTATTGGACTGCATTGACAGAGTTGGCGTTTATTTAAAGGTGTTATAGAAGAAAAAAAATTGGAAATATTAATATCTATTGAATTTTACTGAATAATCTAAATGTTGGATCACTGATCCTATTGCTTGGACAATTTAATATATCTGATTCTTTCAGGAGCTAGATATCTTTTATTGAACTACATATAATCTGTCATTTAACTGAGCGCTAGATCCTTGATCAATCTTTGATTTTCTGTTATACATGATCTACAGTGTGGATTCTATAAGACACATTTCATTGTTGAATAACATTCGTCCTTGTGTACTTTTGGGCTCAATTCAATTTAAAAAACAATTTTAGCAGGGTGCTTATTTCTGTTGAACAGAATCGATTGTTGAACTTATAAATTTAGGTGAATCCAATTTTTTTTGGTGAAGAATCCCTTTTAGGGTTGGTGCATTACAATGCAGTACTCGATGTCCCCCCATCCTTCCATCTTACAGCGGACAGTCCATCGACCTTCTCCTGGTGCATCCCTCATGTTGCCCCTTGGCAGTCGAGTTACTTTGCTCCATCGCAGCCAGTAGGTGCATCTCAGTATGGACAATATGCCCCCCTTTCCTCATTTCCACCACCTGGTGCTGCTTCTGCATTACGACTGGACAGTCCGCCCTCCTTCACCAGAGGCAGCTAGATGGCGCATCTCCTTTTGGACAGTCGACTCATGTTGAGCCTGGGCAGCCAGTCTTCCCTCCATCATTGCAAACCACCTATCACTATCCTGAACCTATGGGTGCGCCCCTGCAACAGTGGATCACAAGCCATTCTCTCCTACCTCTCACCGGCCATTTGTTGCTTGTAGGACACCAATGGAGCAGAAACCCTTTGCTGCTCAGAGGACAGCCCCTGTCTCCCCACAGGTTCCAGTGCTCCCAATCTGGGTTATAGCTTGCTACCCCTGCGGTTCCTTACCCGAGAAGTACAGCCTCTAGCCTCCTTATCCAGGAACAACCCTATGGCATCCAGTGGAATCCCCTTTGACACGGGATACTCGTCCACCCACCCCTCCAGATTCATTTTTAGGACTTTATAGGGCTCGTCCATCCCCTCCTCTTAGCATCCTTTGTGACCAAGAGCGAGCGAGCAGGTTTGTCCCCCGTATCAGGAGGAACACTTTCTTATTCTAGGCAGACCCTCCTATGCGAGGGGTAAAGAGTCAGCAACCTCAGCCTCGACTGACAACAGTGCCTACGGCATCTTTGGATTCGCCTGGGTCTCAAGCTTCCTTTCAAAGCCAGATGAAAGGCTCTAATCCGGAGCCAGAGGAGAATGCCTGGAGGGTACTTGTACAGATATGAAAAATGTGGAGGTAAAAATGGTTCAGGAGCAACAAGAAGGATTATGAATCTGATGGCAAGGAGGAACGAGATGGAGACTGGAATTAGCCATGCAAGGAAACGGCAAGATCACAATCTGATGGAGTTGGATGAAGCAAGGCAAGAAATAGCGCAATTGAAAGTCGAGATTGAAGAGCATGAGAAGAGAGATGACCCAACTCCGGGGATGAGGCCAAAACCATGAAGGATAGAGAAAGTGCCTTGCTGGAGCAAGAATGTCATGATGGCTGAGTTACATGGAGCTAAAGTTGAACTGACTGGCGTATTTCAAGAGAGGAAGAAATATCATGATACTTACCAAGCTCACAGAGGCTCTAAAGAAGAACAAGGGTCAAGAGAACTAGCTGAACAGAGGAATAAGGAACTACAAGGTCAGCTGCAGAAGAGCGAAAGAAAGCCACAGAAAGGAACCGGACCAGTCTTTTTCTAGGAATCAGAGGTCGCCGATATAAGAGAGGAATGTCAGAGACTGCACCAAGGAGAGGAGCGATATTGAAAAATCGTGAACGAGCTAAATCTTCAGGAAGTAAGGAAGGAAAATAGTGCAATGCACAATGAGGTGGATAGATTGAGAGGTCGAAAGTCAGGTTCCTAGAGCTAGAGGTTGCCTACTTGAGAACAAGAATGTCAGAGACTGACTAAAGAGGGGGATGCAGTGAAAAGAGAAAAATGAGCGAAGTCTAGAAGTAGTGAAGGTGAAATGGATGCCCTTCGCAATGACCTCGATAGCCTGAAAGGTAGGAAGCTCAGAGTTTCACCCCTCAAGTCCCAGAGAAAGAACATGAGGAAACGCGAGCGGGTCGCGACTGCCAGGGCTACATCCGATCCGGAATTGCAGTAGGCCCTGCAGACCATACACACAGCTACAGGGTATCCTTCACGCTAATGACAGCTTGGCCCAAGCGGGTGCTCAGGAAGAGCCGCAGCCCCGATGACATGACATCTGCCAGTTCTGTGGAAGAGTTAAGCTACAGACTGAGCTTCAAGGAGACCCTTATGCATCGCTTGATGGCCACCTTCCGTTTAGTTTTGGAGACTGAATGGTATCGAACAGGAGTGGGGTAGATGTGTAATGGGTAGATAGTCTTTTTCTCTGCGGCTGCCCAGCCGTTCTTTCTTCTTGGGTGTTTTTGTTTAGTTTGTGCACCATCTGCTGATTGAGTTTTAATCTTGAATGCAATGGTCACATTTACTTTTTTATGGGTTTTGTTGAGTTTATTACAGAAAATGAGAATCAAGTTGATTCGCCTTTAATGATATAATTTGGTTTAGTTCTACCATTATTCCAGAAGCACTGGATAACGCAGAGTCGTTCATATCGAGAAAAAAAATATTCTAATTCCAGGAGTTGAATTAGCTGTTTTCATTTTTTGCTGTAAAACGTTTCATCTGGTGTACAGAGGCCTTTAAATTGTTTAATCTGTTTCATTTGCAGACACAAAGCAACATGGAGCTGAAGCGAAGCTGCGCTGATAATTTTTATCCTTGTTGAACTAAAGTCATAATAATTTGGTTCTGTTTAACAAACCTTGACAAGGCTATAGTACGTTTATGATGATAAGTGTTCCTTGTTTAATTCATCCAGGATGCATTGCTTTATACCGTCAGTATTTCCAGTACGGAGTATCGCTGTTTGTTATTTTTAATGTGTCTGATGCATCTGGGGACCAGAGGCAGCAGATACACTTACAGTTATGTCCAGTGTTGGTTGATGCTGCTTATTTTCAGGATCATGAATTCATTCTGGGAATGCAGAAGCAAGGGATACAGACAACCACACGCTGTGTGATTTTTCTTATTGCATTATGTTTTCCTTTCAGGATCCGATGGATCAATGAGAAATAATTCATCATTTTTGAACAGGGGCATGAAGATAAATTTCCCTTGTTTTTCAATGAATAGCTGAACAAAGCTAAATGCAAATATGTTCTCAGATTTAGTTTCCCTAGGGAGGACAAGGATGTCCTTCATGTCCATGTAAATATTCTTAGGAGAAGCGGTTTTGTTGTGTGTTCTAAGTTCATTGTATTTACATGTTTACCCATTTTGAATGGACATCTTAGTTTGTTTGACGAGTTCACATTGCTATATTTGTGGCCTATCCCAAATGAATCATATTATTTATCTTATAGGCCAATTTGGTCAAACCAAATTGGGCCACAAGTTATGGCTACTTAAAGAATAGTTTGCCACACTGGGCAAAAGAAGAAAAAAATATAACCAAGTAAAGGTATGCCCCAAGTTGTTCTGTTGTTTATTTAGGCCAAAAGACTGGTTTCTTTTGCTAAGTTATATTTGTCATTCCAACTTAGGAGCAAAAGGGAATGTTTTGGGGATAGGGCCTATTTAATTACGTACTCCATCTGTAGAGCAGAAGGACTGTTTGATTAATTATGAAATATATATACCGGCAAATCAGAGGGGGGCCTTATAGATGGGAGAGAAATGTAGTAGAAATTGCCTTTGGACAAGTTGCCTTTGTACTAGTTTGCGCATGCGTGCGTTGCGCTCTGTTTGCACAGAGGCACGCACCCTCCTGATCCCGGCCCTTGAGGAGCTGACCACCGCGGGAGATTCGTCAGACGAACCTGAGACCCTTGATTGATAAGCACCGTATTCTTCACTACACCTGTATTCGGTATCTGCACCTGTTTATGTAAGCAATTAATGACTGTTGTATATATATTAATGTAACCAAGTGAAAACTAAGATAAAGATAATAAAACGAGCGCCTTGCTTCACTTATAAAAAAAAAAAATCTTTTATCTAACTTGTCAGTGTCTACAGTATTTTCCCTTCAATAATAAAATTATTTTATTGCATTTAAGCACCTGGCTGTGTTAGTAAAGTCGACCGAGGCGAAGATTTAGAGATCTAACTTTAGATCTAGCAGCTAGCAGCAGCACAGGCGAGCGACACATTATCACCCCGAGAGTTCAGGCGTACTGAGATATCTGTTACCGGACTGCATCTGCAGGATCAAAAGAAGGTGTTACTTTGTTCATTTCAACTTAATAAATTTCACACCTCTTTCACTATCTTGCATCCTCGGCCTCCGCATATTCTTTCAATTTCACTAGCAGTCACTGGACTGACAGAAAATCCCAGAACAGCTCCTTGAAATTGAGTATTTTCTCCGAAGGCAAAGACAGGTCGACGTCGAGGTCCAAGCATCCTAAAGTACAAATCAACTTTTGTTGCATGTACGTGTATTATGCGCAATTGCGCATGCGCTATGGCAGATGGGGATCTCCCTTATCATGCGATATGATGCATGTCATGATCAAATAAAAGACATTTTTTTAATATAACGTGTTGAGGTTTCTTTTGTATTTTCCCTCTTTTGTTTGGGCTGCGCTCCCACCCCCCCCCCCCCCCCCCCCCCCCCCACTTAGGCGGCCGACCATAATCGTTGATCGTTCCCGATTACTCAGGAAAAGGGGAAAAATCCTAATTATAGCATTCCCCCCCGAACTATTTAAATGAGGGGTAGGGTACATGCAGGTAATATGGGCCCCCTAAGCTCATTTGCCTAATTTGCATAAAATTACGAAATGACACACAGTCTAATCTTTGTTTATATGAATCAATAACTACTGCTCTAACTTTTATTGTGAAGAAAAACAATTATCACCAACCCCCCTGTCTGCAATATTCAAATGTTGACGTCATTACCAAAGTGCCCATATTACCTGCATGTGCAGGTATGGGCACATGTATTTAATGTATGTTTTAAAAACTACAATGACTCTACCATGTCTTGAATTTGCTTAAAATGTTGAAAATCATTAACTTTAAGATATAATCTGAAATTATAAGACCCTTCAGTAAATCCTTTGACTATATTTCATTGTTATGCATTTCGTATATTATTTCTTTTTTTAAATATTATTTAAATATTATTTTCATTATACAAATCAATATAGGCCTACAATAAGTTATTTATATTAATTATATATTGTGAATATACCCAAAAAAATCGTAGCAAAGAGATTGATGCCTCATCCCAATACCAGATTAATTTCCGCCATTTTGGATGTCCCATATTACCTGCACTAATGTTGCTGTGTCAGGCAAACATTCAATACCACATTGCACCCCTTCACTAAAACAAATTGACCTGTACACGCTAGTATGATCAAAATGAAACTATAAGCTTACTAAATATACAAAACAATTGAGGTTACCCCCTCAAACACTCTTTCACCGTCACATTCTGTGAAATATCAAATTTTACATGAGGGTAAAAAAAATGCCGTAAGTTTTACCTACCTTGTTGGTTTTTAGCAATTTTCTCAGAGAAATTCCGGCATCAGATGCTCTCACGACGATATATTTTCGTTTACAGTTCATAATGAACAACATTATGGTGCTCACACCGGTCACCGGTCGACGGTCACGACATGATTTGCTTCAGGTGACCCATATTACCTGCTGGCCCATATTACCTGCATGTACCCTAGCAATCTTTCTAGAACAATCCTGAACTAGGGTCCAGAATATGGTCCAAAAACCTCAGTGATGGAGGGGTAATTTTGCTCGCTTCCCTTCCAAAAAGTGGGTAATTTTGATTGGGCAATAATGTTTATAAGAAGTTTTCCTTTGCTCAAATAGAAGTAGGCCAGAGTAAAATAGGGCTTTTGAAAATAAGAGCACCCGCCCCTCCCCTTCACTCTCCTTCCTCTCTCTTATAAGCTCTCTCTCTCTTCTTCTTCTTCTTCTTTTTCTTCTTCTTCTTCTTCCTGTCTCTTCATCTATCCCTCTCTCTCTCTCTCTCTCTCTTTCTCTTCTTCTTCTTCTCATTCCTACCTCTCTTCTCATTCTTGCTCTCTTTCTCTCTCGTCTCCCTGTCTCTCTCATCTCTCTGCCTTCTCTCTCTCTCTTCTCTCTTTCTCTTCTTCTCTTCTTCTTCTCTGTCTCCCTCTCTCTTTTTTTTTTCTTTTTTTTTTTTGTGGAGGGGGGGGGGGCACGGGGCTATTTTCATTACTCCAACCACATCGTGAATAGAAATTAGAGTCATGAAAATCGTGAACGAGGGAATTTATTAATAATACCAGTACTCTATTCGATCTGTCGTTCATTAAAAACATTTATTTCGCTTCGTCTATACATGTATAGTATATTGTAACAATATTATTGTATCGACTCGTGATGAAATTTAATTGAGTAAATTGCTTAATAATAAATCATTTTTACTGCTACACGTCCAATTAATAGGCCTACTCAGGATGATAAGATCTAAAAAAAGTGGCGTAATGAGCATAATATTTTTTAGGGGCGGGGTTCTGATCCCCCCCCCCTCATGTTTGTGCGTGTTTTTGTTGTTGATGGGTTGTTGTTGTTGTTGTTATAAAACGAGCAAAAAAGTGCGAGTCGAAAAAAAAAAGTTGAATCGAAATATACAGTTTACATGTTTCGTTAAATTCATTTTGATTCATGATTTTGAGCTTGAAAATAGAGCAAAAAATGTTGATGTTGATAGCCTGGGGCTGTTCTTCCCAATACAATGTCTAAACAAAAACTGACTGATATATGTATATATCGACCTCTATATAATAATTTTAGGTCTTTCACCGGACTTTTCATCGTTTATATCACAATCGGCCATCACTAAACCAGCACTGAAAAACACTTATACCAATCCAGACTATATCATATTGCTTTACTTTATTTTTGTTGTATTGGATTATACTCATGTAATGTTTTGACTATATTATCGCTAAAAAAGAGGGATTTAAACAAAAACTTTAAACAACAGAAAGGTTCGAGTTACTCTAAAGTTAAGTTTTATACAAATTTCTATTTTGAAATTGGAAGCCGTTGTTTAAGCACGCGTCGACGAGTTTTTAAAACAGTCTCATCGTCAAAAGTCATCAATATGCCTACATCGGACATTGTTCATCCGTGATCAAGGGAGGTATTGTGGTAGAGTTTCATTACTCTTACCTTGGTCTTAAAGGGGGAATACACCCTGAAAACTCCTGAAATTAGTTTGTTTTCAATAAAAGCAGAACAGCGACAGAACATAATGACCAATGAAGATCTGACGAAAATCTTTCACATAATTGAAATTCGTGACGTTATTTTTGTAAGCTGCTCTCGATTGGAAATTCAATAGTACTATTTCATGTTTTTATGAAAGAATATAGGCATATCTATTCCATAGAGGTGTATATAAAAATACGATTCGAATTAAATGTCCTTAATCTAGAGGAAATGAAAGTTTTAAAACATTTTTGAAGAGCAGCTCGTAAGTGACGTCAAAAAAACTAAATCATAAGATTTTAAACACCTTTATTCATTCTATGTAGGATTTTCGACAAACGATAATAATGATAATGTTCCTTTAATTTTATATAATTTTAAGGTGGACTTCTCCTTTAAGTTTGGATTCGGAGGTCGTGTCCTCCCAGCAGGCAGGTTATGAACCCTCAAAGGACATTGATGCTCAGCGGGTGCTTCGTATACATTGACCAACGAATAGAGGGGGCGACAAGTGCAAATTTGAAGGGGAAAATGGGGGGGGGGGCTTCAGACAACAATATAACACTCGTCCCTTTCCAACCCCTCCCCCCCCCTCCCCAAAAAAAATGACCAGAGCTACCAGACACCAGCCCCAAGCGGCAGACCATGGATTTGAAAATAGTGAAATAGAGGGGGGGGGGGCACGTGGAAAATTTGATTTGAAAAAAAGGGGTAAAGAAAACAACTTTTCTATCTATTGTGTGTGTGATATGAAAGTGGAACCAACACAAGTATGTTGCTTTTCTGGAATTTCCCCTCCTTTTTTAATGTGGAAATACATGTTTATATGAAATGAAAGGAAATTACATATCATTATAATAATAAAATGAAAGGGGTCATTTGCGCCCCCGCTTGGATACGCCACTGGCTCCTTTATGTTAACCACCAGCCCTGAGATGATGCCTCTCCATCCTAGTATAATCCCTACAGATCCCTACAGATGCTATATAGTAGCGGCTCAGTGGATGCAAATCGAGCTTATGCACTATTCAGTTGATACAGGGAGCGGGAGCCACAAGAACCATTTTCTCAACCAGCCTCGTGCCTACAAAATCTACCCGTATATTATTTCGTTTGACGTCGCTATAGCTCCATTTCTTTAATCCATGCAAGAATTGTCAAAAAGGGTGAACTATTCATTCCGTTTTGTATTCTCCATCGTCCCTATAACCACCACCACCATCATCACTTTCACTCATCACCGCATCCTTGCAGCATCATTGTCATGGTCGCTATAGCAACAGGATGAATATTGTATTACTACTCTTGGTTGGCATTGTATAGCTCATATTGTTGAGAGAATATTGAAACAGGGATATTACTTCATATTGGTTTTGATCGTCATGATAACTATATAGAGCAGTTCTGATGACCATGTTCCACCTTGAGATGTAGTTGTTATGCTGTTACAAAAGGAACAATATTTGGAGAGGAGCTTCTTTTGGCGGCTTCGGAAACGAGAGGGAAAAGAATGACAAAACAAAGTCAAACCAGACGGTAAGTAAAGTTATTATATATTACTTTAATATAATCATGAAGAAGAAGGAACAGAGTAGTATGACTTGAAATATACAATAATTTGATATTCATTATGTTTAGGTTCAAATCTATGTTATCAATAACCGACACCCAAATGATTATAATCCTTTAGGTTAAAAAGACTGGTTTTAGGTCATTATAATTACAGTTTATTACATTACAGAATAAATGGTTCTCGGAAGCCTTTACACAAAATACATCATTATAGTATGATCATGATGATTGCATCCAATAATAGTGATTAAAATCATCTTATTGTCCAAAACGGATATAGTCTGAATATAATTATTGTCTATTTTATATATATTATTACAGTATGATCATGATGATTGCATCCAATAATAGTAATTCAAATCATCTTATTGTCCTAAACGGATATAGCCTGAATATAATTATTGTCTATCTTTTATCACTTTTGTCCACCTTGGACCCCGTTGCATAAAGAGTTACAATTTTACAAGTAGTAACTTTGACATGAATTCTATAACTACCATGTTAACTTGCAGTATTTTATGAAAGTTATTGTTGATGGCAAAGTTACTCTTTATGCAACGGGGCCCTGGTTTATTAAATGATTTGGGTCCCTTTGTTTTATCAGTGGCGGATCTAAACGGGGGCACAGGGAACCCTTGCCCCTCTATAATCAGTGGCGGATACAGGATTTCAGGATAGGGGGGGGGGCGCCCGGCCCGATAAGGGGGGGGGGCGCCGCCGATATTTTCGGATTTTAACATGTACAGTCAATGAGCGGTTTTCAAATTATAGGGGGAGGCACGCGTCCCCTGCGCCCCCGCCTGGATCCGCTACTGATAATTTGGAAACTACTCATTGACTGTACAAGTCATGTTAGGATCGGTAAATTTCGGCGGCTCACACCCTAATCGGACCTGGAGCCCAATCTATTTTCAAATCCTGGATCCGCCAATGTTTAAACACATCATTATCACAGAGATACATGTGCGATAAGCGTGATAAGTTGAAGTGTAGGTCTATTGATGTCATTTTTCAAGTGAGATATGTTTTATCATATAATCTTACATTCTGTCTAAAAGTACATTCAAAATTTGAAGAAGAAAAATATAAATATTTATAAATACTCGCATGATTGTAACTTGTATCCAACGCCCTATGGCTTTCAGAAGATGCATAATGAACTGGACACGGCATAAAACATCAATATTTTCACACATTTTAAATGTTGATCATCATGTACATCAATAATAAGCTCACAGCGTCCTATTTCCCATACAGGTGGAATAGACAGGCTCCGGAAAGTATCTATCCATCTACACAAAAGATTTATTTTAGGTTATCCCATCATTAATTAAACTCGACTCTCGATCGCGCTTCACCCAAGCGGGATAGCGTTTCGTCACCATGACTACAATGTTAAGGATACCCATGCATGGGAGCGGTGATATCATTAACAATGCATGCCTTTATGGGAAAGGAGTTGGCATCCTCCAAATCAAAATGTAATATCGTACATGCGAAATTGGAATTAAATTGAAATTAAGTCAGTATTGGACGTAAAATTGGGATCTCGTACCGTACACGTAAAAATTTGATATGATGTTCGTGCTTCCTTGTTTCGGTAGGCTATAGATGAAACTTGATTTGTGATTTGCATGATTTGGAAGGCGTTTATTCACAATCACACCCCAGTAGCGGACGCAGACGTACGTCATACAATAAATTTACCGGGCCCATGCGTAAACACAATAGAGCCGCTTGTGTCCCGCTACTCCTGGGCCCCCGAAATGCATTCAATTCGGTTTCTTGGATCCGCCCCCCCCCCCCTAAATCCGCCGCTGTTACCCAGACGACCATAAAACATTGTCACGATTAATTGGTTAGTAAAGTAATAGTCAATTAATGTATAACTTTGCGTGACGGAAGGAGGGAACTGCTGTGCTTATTAGGGTTAGGATATGATCAGGCGCCGGTACAGGGGGGGCGACGGGCCGGCCCCCCCCCCCCTAGCAAAAAAAAAAAAAAAAAAGGAAGAGAAAAAAAAATCGAAGTAAAAATCGATGAGCATGATGACCTCTTGTTGGGCGCAGAACGCCAGAAAAATTAATACCCCCCCCCCCCCGCTTATGCGCTCGAGCCAGCATGACGTGAAAAATTGAGTTACCTTTTTCCTCGCCCGTGTAGACGGGGGAAAATTTTTGGGTGTACCAAAATCTGAATTCCGGATTTTTGGGCCCCGTCCCCCCCCCCCCCCCCCCTGTTATGAATCCTGGATCCGCCACTGTGATGATAGGAATATTTAGACATGAACCTTTGAGTAGTGCATCATAGATGGTATATGTTTAGATATAACAATTGTTCTTACATCCACTGATTTTTTTTTTTTTTTTTTGTTAGCGGCTAGACACAGTACGTTTTAGCATTACTACATAAGTCTTAGGTGTATACGTAGGCTTATCATCAATAGCAGACAGTGAATAATCATTGTTTATACGAGAGACTACTCATTAATAATGTTTAACATTCTGTATTTAAATTTCTGAGAACGACAAAATTTAATGCGATTGGTGGTCAATATAGTTATCGTTCTTTAATATCATAATTATACCTCTTATAATCATGGCGGTTAACAATTTTCCGATTTGTGGTAATGACCACTTTCAGCTAATAATCGACACTGACCGACGCATTACTCGGGAGGGGTTTTAAAACGTGACATCCGATTAGCATTAATGATTCAGTAATTACTCGTCGTGCTAGATTGTATTATCTTGCTTTTATTAAGTCGTTATCAAAATACTGCGTTCATAAGCAATCGTGCATACAACTTTCAATGTTTGATTTCAATTTCATAGGTGATTGATATTCTGGTATCGTCATACTCGAAGAAAAAAAAATATCATGAAACACTAAAATTTGATTTATCCATATTTAATGGTTTCTTTTATATGTTTTTTTTTTTTTTTTTTTTTTTTTTTTT
>CALNVZ010000649.1:2889057-2904602 GCA_940671915.1 Paracentrotus lividus | reverse complement strand
AACTGTTGGCAAATAGTACAATGATATGTCACTTTTTATTCATGACAATTAGGAAAGTTGTTGGCAGACCAGGCTATTGAAAATCACATATGATTTTTAGATCTGGGGGTGTTGATGTTTGATGGTGATGTTTATGGCATTACGGTACAATTTGTAGATAAAACTCATAACCAGGGTCCAATCATAATAGAAAATGTGACGAATACTTTTTTAATCTCTCGACGATTAACCCCATGTACCATTCGACCATTCGCCTTAAAATGTCCCGCATGTAAAAATGTTGCAGAAAAACGCAGCCTCCTCATATAATGTGTTTGTTAGGAGATATTATTAAAGTTCAGATAACATATTCTGGAGATAATTAATATACTTATAGTTATTTTAATTGTTATCCTCTTATTGATGTGTGAGCAGCATCACAGGTATGGATTCAGAGGGTAAAGGAATGGCGAGTGGCCCACCAACTGCCCCATTATTTCTCTTTTTATGGGATTTAAACAAAAGGCCCGGGCTCGTCGGCTCCCCCTTCTCTCTCTAAAAAAAAAGGCCCGAAAGTAAAAAGAGGCTGATTCGAGAGAAGAATAATGACAACTCCCCCCCCCCCCCCCCCCCCCCATTCAGAGGATGTTGTCGCGAATATAATATGATCATGATTATAGAATAATCATAAATATATTGTTTTATATTAACAATTGTTGAATTTTCAATGGTTGACTTTTATAACATAATTGACAGTATCATTGTGTAATATAGGCTAAATGTTTTTTCGCTATAATTATACTCCCTGGATAATATTAAAAACTTTAATTTGTACAAATCAATGATTATTACAATTTGTTATAAACATGTTTGACTGGATATTGTACGAGAATAGAAAAAAATTGTACGAGTCGTGTTTTTTTTTTTTTTTTTTTTTTTTTTTTTTTTTTTTTTTTTTTTTTTTTTTTTTAAATAAGCCATAACCCTTAAATTGTTTTGTTCACATTCAAGAAATATAATGGATTATGTTCATTTCAGAAGTAAATATCATGCTACGCAATTTATCTTATTTATTGATATTGATGGTGGATACTGTAGATTCTTGCCCGTATATGATTATGAAAATGAACTCTATATTCATATTACATAACCCTTTGTTGTTGTTGTTGTTGTTGTTGCGAAATCCATGAAATACTATGCATTTTTAAAAACCTCAACAGTCGACTCATTTTGGAAGTAGCCATTTTTTAAATGCCAACAGATTTCATGATGTCTGAAATATGTAAATAGTAAAGTATAATATTTTAATTATGCATGTTCCATTTTCTATCGAAAGTATCAGTCTTACATTAGACCGTTAGAAAAATATTTCGATAGTGCTAAAAAAAAAAAAAAAAAAAAAAAAAAAAAAAAAAAAAAAAAAAAAAAAGCACGATTGCGCTGTTAAGACAATTTTCTTATGTGAAAAACAAACTCAGAAAGAAAACTGACAAAAAAATACTTGAATCCTTTGACTATCGCTTGATGCTGTATAATGTAAAACGCAAAAGTTACAGGTAATAATGGAAAAAGACCGTACGTATATAACCCTTAGTATCATGATTTTTTTTTCAAAGTAGGACTAGTAGTATCATGATTATTATTGCTTTCATCTGTATTATGCGACGATGCAAAATAAACTATGCAATAGAAAGGCACTTGAAATAAAACTCCACAAAATAATTGAAAATGTTTGTATAATGACTCTCATTTTCTTGCCTCGACACCAGGCTGACTCTATCAAGTTGCGAGAAATCAATTATCGAATGGATTATTACTACCTTCCAACACTGAAAACCTAAATGGGTAGACCGACTAGCTTCAAAGCTAGTCGTAGTGATATGCCCAGACTGACTAGCTTTAAAGCTAGTCAGTCACGACGGACTAGTTTTCCTTCAACACAAGCCGCTTATTACGGACTAGCTTTAAAGCTCGTCCGTCTCTACGGACTAGCTTGAAAGCTAGTCCGTCAAGTTAGTCAGTCATGGCGGACTAGTTTTAATGCTAGTCGGTCACGACGGACTAGCTTTAAAGCTAGTCCGTTTTGACCGACTAGTTTGATGGACTAGCATAAAGCTAGTCGTAGTGATGCCCAGACTGACGAGCTTTGATGCAGGACTAGCTTTACAGCTAGTCCGTCAAGGTTGTTCAAAACTAGTCAGTCGCGCTGTTCTGTCGCGATGTTCTTACTTCTGTCTTGACCGACTAGCATTACGAAATAGCTTAATATGGCTTCATCAGCTTGTCAGAGACGTCAAATCTGAAATATGAGAAAACATTTTAAGAAGATAATTAATTTTTCACAAAAATTCAAGAATTCAAGCCAAAATCATTTTTTATTGATGATATCAGAATACAGTAATTAATTACAGGAGGCACAATTATGTACATTATGGCAATTATCAAATAATGTGATGTTGAGATTAATTTGGAAAATCAAACGTGAAATAATTTACACTGAAGCCCGGCCAAACAAACAAGGTTAGATGCAATCCATAACGCTAATAATATGCATTTTGAATTAATTTTATACTTTATATGCTTGCTTCCAGTGCGGCGATTTAATGTCACGACGGGGGGGGGGGCTTAAAATAGCATTTAGCATCATATTCAACATACATTTTGCCTCTTTATTAGCTTCACTAGCTGATCACTTTAAAAATCAAGGGGGACGATCCCAGAAAAAAAATCGTGGGTGAAACGGTTCCCACGGTTTGGGCCTGGAAGAAAGCTAGTCCCGTTATGAGGTCAATTGAGTCCGCAGGTCAATCTTGTTTACAATTCGTAAAAAAATCGTCAATTACACGATAGTCAATCACAAAATATTATCGTAGTATTCTTAATGCTTTTACTGAATGGGTTTTTGTCCTCTTGTTATTAAGCTCTTTTAGGCTGCAAGCCCTCAACGTCGCTTCAACGTATAGGCTGCATTACACTAATTAGCATAATCAAATCCGGGAAATACCCCAAGCGCGTATCAATGATGATGTAATGGTTTGGAAAAATATTCATATAAAATCAATGATAGATATTGGAAGAAATTCTTTTATACTTTTATAAAGAGTAATCATTACTGCTTCAGATGAGTCCTATTTGAGAGCTGGAATGAGTGCCAGTTAAATTTTATGGAGAATTTATTTTCATGGTGTAAGAACCAGAAACAGGAAGTCGTGATGGCACTAAATCTGCTATAGTCTCATTCCAGGCTGATTTAATAAAAAAAATGAGCCGAAAAATGTCACTTCATATTTTGATGAGGTACAGATAACATTACTACCTACTTGTAGCATAAGTTTGAATATTCTCATTATAAACAGTTATTTTTTGAAGATTTTTTGCATTTTCAATTTTAACACATAACCCTATGGGTGAGGAATTAGGCTATATGGACCCTTATATTTAGCTGATGCACACGCGAAGCCGTTCTCACTCACTGAATTGGGGCTTGATAGGAGGACATAATCCAACTGCTATTGATCATCTCAACAACTTTATTCATCTCTAATGCAGCCCAAAAACACAATTCAAGTGATAGATCAGAGTGAGTGTGAAATAAATTGTCAATTTTGGCAATATTGTTGGTAAGAAGTCAAAAAAGGGAATCGGTGTGGTCGATGGGGAATGCGTCACTTCCGTTTTAATGTAAGTTTAGGTTTGCACGCATATGTTGTGGTTGTAGTGCCTGCCTATTTTTGCATTTTCTACGCGTATCTGAGCCACCTCAGACTGAATCCCACAATCGCGCCTCTAATCCAATATTCTGTTCTTTCAGATAGTAATCTAAAGAAATAGTGGCACATATACCCTGATAGGCAGATGACGTCTTAAAGACGTCCTTAAACTGGTCAAAACTGGTCAACTCGTCATACCGTCGTAAACACGACATCTTTACGATGTCTTAACGACGTCTTCCAAACGATTAATAGAATCTGATATTTAAATATCTTTACATGTTTCTATGCGATGTGATTATGTCTTCTTGGTAATGACTTTCAAAGACGTTAATTTTCTATTTTTGGAGCAAAAAAATTATGACAGTAATATGACGTCTTTATGATGTCTTTACGACGTCTATAAGACCACTTTTCTTGTCATTTTTTGACCAAAATACGACATCTTTAAGACGTCTTTAAAACGTCTATAAGACAACTTTTGTTCTATTTTTCTACCCAAATATGATATCTTTAAGACGTCTTTACGACGTTTATAAGATCACTTTCCTTGTCATTTTTTGACCAAAATACGACATCTTTAAGACGTCTTTAAAACGTCTATAAGACAACTTTTTGATGTCTTTACGACGTCTATAGGACCACTTTTCTTGTCATTTTTTTGACCAAAAATACGACATCTTTAAGACGTCTTTAAAACGTCTATAAGACAACTTTTTGCTTTCATTTGGACCAAAATACAATGTTTCTGTTGGTCATGAATATTCATAAGCAGTATTCTGAGATTTGAAAAAAGGGGGAAAATGAAAAGAAATATACAATTTTAAGCCATGTAACCGGCATTCGGCTTATTTGACATAATCAAAATTGTTTTAAATTATTATCATTTTATGTATAACACAATTTCAAGGTGCTTCATAATGACAATTCTTCACATTCATTAACAAAAATTGTAATTAATAATAAGTAACTGTCTTTTCTTCAAACATTTGTCTGTAGGCACTTTATATAGCAGGACCGGACAAACTGCCATTATAATGGGCCTTTGTGTAGGACAGCATAGTTATAATATTAGGATAGGTTAGGATAGGATAGGACTCTCAGTATTAATGTCAACATCCCTGATAGCACAGTGACGTCTTAAAGACGTCAGAAAAAAAAATTATGACGTAAATTTGCACCCGCGTTTGACGTCTTAAAGACGTTCGTATTTTTACGTCTAAAGATGTCTTTTTTTAGACGTAATAATGACGTAAAAATACGATGTCTTTAAGACGTCAAACGTGGGTGCCAAATTTACGTCATAAAGATGTCTTTTCCTGACGTCTTTAAGACGTCTGACGTGATGTCTTTAAGACGTCTTTAAGACGTCACTCTGCTATCAGGGTAATTCTTAGAATTAGAATTGAATTCAATATTTAATGTTGCTATTATTGTTGTCATAAACACACACGCAATTTATAAATTAATTTGGCAAGACGAATTGTTTCGCCGTTGGTGATTATAGTATTATCCATGTGAAAAAATAACGATATCTATGAACTGAAAAATAAGGAATTCAAAAAGAGTACTCACACATTATCACATGAAGGAGATCGCCATTATCATCAAAATTCTTCAGTTTTACGGGGCATATCGGATCTGCGTCCTTACAGTTTGCTCTATTAAATAGATTTCACATACAGATAATACAAATAATAGATGATGTCCTTTTCGCAATGCGCATGTTATTCACTCGATGCTATTCACCTTGTATTCACTGCTGTTGCTTAGCGGGCATTCACCAGTAATCTATAAGAATAGACCAGATTCTTGGGTTCTATAGTAACGAGGTATTCAATTAGCCTGTAATTAAAGAATGGAGAACAACAGTTTGAACCTACTCGTGAATTGCATTCTTGTCGTGATTGATGTTAGTTATCTAGTAAGCTTTAAGATTGTCAGGTCAAAAAACCTTTGTTTGAGAATAATGTATTCACTTGATTATGTTCGGAAACATGCCGCTTCTAATTTACAATGAGATAATAATTGACATTGTATCTGTGTGTATTCAAAGCTAGTCAGTCATTTCAATTGAGCGACATTGCAGCTATGTGTATCAAATCCTAGTCGGTCATTCTAATGGGTAAACTGAGGCTACCATTCCAATTTTATTGAGCTCGTCCGTCGCATCGACGGACTAACATCAAGTGTGACTGCACTGTCTAGCTTTAAAGCTCGTCCGTCAAGTTGAGAGATTTGGATTCAGTTGTAAGCTAGTCCGTCTCGACGGACTAACATGACACACTAGCTTTAAAACTAGTCCGTCTTGACTGACTAGCTTTAAAGCTAGTCCGTCCACTGACGGACGAGGTTAGGTTTTCAGTGAACCTTCCCCTCCATTAAAGAATAAGTATGGGACATAATTCATATCGACAGATTTTTAGTTAATTAATTTTACCAAATTTAGTCCTTATGTACTGTTATAAATACTTGCCATGATTGACGTCAGTGTAAATGACAGACACTTTTGCTCTTTCATTTTTTTTGTCACGGAGGTGGGGGTAGAGAATATCTGGATCATATTACTCATCAGGTGGCCCGGTTGTGGATTGTAAAATCAGCCGTATTGTCCATGTTCGATGTACGAATACGCTCTCACTCTCTCGACTATACGAAAATGGGCAAAATGGCTCTCTTTTTTTTTTTCTTCTTTTTTTTATGGACGGAGTGATTAAAGGTGTTACCTCACTGTCTTGGAGACGCGTCTCCAAGACAGATATTCGGATACGCCTCCGATAATTTTTTTTTCTGTCGCGGAGACGTCTCTGATGCGACTCAGGAGCCATCGCGGAAACTCATCATAATTACGTCACGGGGACTAATGAGAACATATATTATCTGGGATGTCTTTGAGACGTCTCCGAGACGTCACCGCGACTAGTTATCGTCGGCTTGGAGCCAGAAGGGCGCTATTGCAGATCAAGGATGATCCGTTTGGAGCCAAAAGGGCGCTATTACCAACTTTGTACAGTAATAGCGCCCTTATGGCTCTCAACGGAACAATTTAGCTATGTTCACACGGGACCATCGGGGTTTTAGTCCTCGAGGACTGTATCCTTAAGAATTTAAACCCCGACGGCTTGTTCTCGAGTTACGTTCACACGGAGTGCTTATCCTCGGGGATAGTTATCCCCGAGGATAAGCGAGCGGTGCGATGATCGGAAGCAGAACATGTACTCTCCAAAAAGTAAAGTATAGCTGTATATTAAACTTCAGTTCGAACCTTCTTTTTTTTTTTTTTTTTTAATACACAATCAATAAATAGGTGTATCGACCACCGACTATCGAGCGAGTTGCCTCTGCAAGCTCTGAACTGAGTGGAAAGTTTTAAAAGTGCACGTGTGTTACAAAAAGAAAAGCAAAAATAAAACAAACCAGCAACTACAGTCTATTTGACTTTTTTTTTTTCATTTTCGTTTTGCATTTTATATTTCTATTTTAGATTTAAATTTATACCAATAATATATCGATATCTTAAGGTTTTCTTTCAAATGTATGATTATTATTTATTTGATTATTCAAAAAATGAAGTTTAGGTATCGTGCTAGTTATGCAATCGGCCACGCTGTTAATTTTTAGAGCGCACAAAGTTTCGTGAGGTACTGAACCGGAAGTTTAACCTGCACAAGAGGTCACTCTTATCCTCGAGAACAGTAACTCCAAGTTAAAATCGTGTCCACACGGTCAAACGCGCGATCGGAGACCACCCACCGCTTGGAGTTTCGATCTGTCGAGAACATAAATCCCGACTTGTCCTCGAGAACATAAACACCGAGTGCGTTCACACGGGCCTTAACTCCAAGTTAACTCCAAGTTGTCCTCCAGAACATAGTCCTCGAGGACAACTTGGAGTTAACTTAGAGTTAAGGCTTGCCGTGTGAACGATACTTATATGATGCAATAACGCCCATATGGCTCCCAACAGACGTTATCAAACCCGTCCCAGACTAGTCTTAAATCCGTCTCGCGGCAAGTGAGATACCACCAATAGGCTTTATAATCCATCGGTCAAACCTCAACTAACTAATGAATATGCATGACGCTAGACTGACAATAGTCGTTCTGTTTCGAGTTGGTCGATGAAGTCCTAAAAGAAAGTGAATATTTGCATTGAAGATTCTGGTGCCATTCATTCATCGTTGGTACACAAACCGCATTACGTAACTTTACGTTCAATACTTTCTTTTTACAGATTACCTTGTCCAGTCTGGTACTTGCAGTCCATCGCCTGCCCGTTTATTATTATTTTACATTTAAAAAGGAGAGTGGATCACATAATTAAAGTGCTCTTAATTATCTATATCGCCTTCGCTATCAAGACAATTTATCATGCCGACTGTACGAGCCTTCACGAATATATCGAAGACGGCGTTGCCAGAAGATTTTATGACAAATTTTATCTCACAGCTTGCAAAAAGTCTACATCGTGAACCACAGGTAAGCACATGCAGGTATATAAGCGTGTCATCTTAGTTTAGAATCTAAGCATTGATTATTATTATTTTGTCGCAGTCAAAATGGAGAGTTAAATTTAAAGACAGTATTCTGCGGAAATCTTCATCGTTCAAAAGGGTAGTCGACTAATCTTGGAGGAAAATATAGTCTTTAATTCCTCCCTGGACGAAGGGAACAAACTCCCTTAGTCCATATAGACTGAATCGATCTTGCAACATTAGTCATTGGATTGCAATGTCTGACAAATAAAAAAAAACCCAGACGCAGATCCAGCGTTCGCTTATTCAAAAGATTGTGCAGGCCAATTTTTTTGGGGAGACAAGCGGCTCTGTTATCTTTGTGCATGGGCCAATACATTCAATTGTACAATGTAAGGCGGGATCCGCTTC
This sequence comes from Paracentrotus lividus, assembly GCA_940671915.1. NCBI lineage: Eukaryota > Metazoa > Echinodermata > Echinoidea > Camarodonta > Echinidae > Paracentrotus > Paracentrotus lividus. Next base: position 2,896,027 of record CALNVZ010000649.1, on the reverse strand, counting down.
TGGGACCAGCTGTATAAGGCGATCTTTGGCAACCTTGAAAAAAGTGAATATTGAAGTGCCATCGATTATTATATCAAAAGCCCTGTCTATGCCCAGCCTATTCTAATGATTGGCCCATTTTTGAAGAAAAAGAGGTAATCTGAAAGAACGTGATCCTAAATTTTCATTTGTTTTACCAAGATAAGAGGCTGAGATTGACTGAAATGGTACTTCACATCGTAGTGTTAATATAAACCAAATCTGAGAAGAAATGGTGCTGTAATAGCATAATTCTTTTCAGAACGAAAACAATTCGTCACCTCAAAATTATTGTCGTAAAAACGAAGGTGACAGAGAAAAGCGCTAAGAATTAGATTGACGCCTGATTTGTAAAAGACATATCAATATAATTTTCCTTTTTTATTTTCATTGTGAGATCCATGGGAATTCGTCACTGAATCAAAACAGCCTATCATAATTGGTACCCGATTAATAAAAAAAGGTATAGGCCTATATAGGTTTTAACCACGTATAAACCAGTAGCGGACGCAGACCGATGTCATACAATGAATTTACCGGGCCCATGCGTAAACACAATAGAGCCGCTTTTGTCCCCAGACAATTGGGCCCGAGAAATGCATTCAATTCGGTTTTCTTGGATCCGCGCCTGTATATAAACCATATTTCATTTTCATTTCAACTTTTTACAGCAAGTCACGTTGCACTTCTTCTGCGATCAGATGTTACGTCGAGGGCCTAATAATGATCCAATGTGCTATGTGGAGATCTTCAATACTTGTGGACATGGTGAACCCGATGAAATACGACAGAAAGTGACTGGTATCAGCGACTATCTTAAAGTCGCTCTCAAGATCACCGATGGTGAACAGTAAGTTCAACTTGAGTTCTGAAATTCAAATCGTAGGCAAAAAAAAAAGCAAAAAAAAAACAAAACAAAAAAAAAAACGATAAGGATAATGATAAACTATAAGTATATGATTATTGCCCTGTAACACAAAGACTTACGATTGATTATAAAGTTACGGTTGATATTATCTCGGTAGCCTCATTTCGAGAGCAGGTACAATCATGGACTAGGATTAGGATATGATTAAGATTAGGGTTACGGCTAGGGTTAGGATTAATAATAATAATAATGAGAATAATAAACTGATTTTTATATAGCGCATAATCAATTAAAACTGCTTATGCTCTATTAAGATAATCAACGTTGGGGCACCCTATCCATGATCAGGCTACCAAGATGAAATTGGTCGTAACTTTTTTATCCATCGTAAATCTTTATGTTACAGGGCATATATCAACTAAACTATATCATCTTAACTTTCCGGTTCATATTTTGCCATCGCTGCATTTACCCTGTCTTCTTTTCATCTCCTCCTCATCCTTTCGTTCTTCCTTCCTGTCCTCTTTCTCCTCCTCTCCTCCGGCCTCCTCTCCTCCTCCTTCTAAATTTGTGGAGATAAGGTGGTATCTCACGTTGTGGAAGTCGTGGAGACGTCTGCGAAAATCACAAACTCCGAAACATGACGTCTCCGCGACGGAAAGAAATGATTGATCATGAACATTTTCGATTTCCCTGCGTTTCGGGTGGCTTCTCTGAGACGCCTCCGAGACGTCTCCGCGAATATTCTGAAACTGGTCTCAAACCCGTTTAATGACAAATGAGATACCGCTAATACTTGTCTCCTTAATATAAAAATTATTTTAAAATTGTTTGGACCAATCTTCCGATGTTAAAATGAAGCATGGCCCGTTTTCATGATGTATTGTTGTATAATGATTGTAATGGATCAATAATTATGTGCATAGAACCTGTAAATATTAATCCATAACGAAAACACATGATGAAAGATGAAAATACTTATTTATCGTGATGTCATCTCGATCTCTCCAGTTGCGAGACCGGGGGGGGTTGTACGCAGTGTATACTTTTTTTCTTAAAAAAGAAAAACACTAAAACAAACAAGCGTAAACATATTAATGTGATGATGATTAAAAAAACCAAAAAAACGCTTGCCCCCCCCCCGGGCATTTTTCCAACCCTGGATTATATATCACTGTAATTTTACATTTTAAGGTTTTATTTTCTGTCTTTTTTTTTTTTTTCTCTACAGGGTTCGAATTTGTTTCACGTCATCCACCACCATCACGTTGGAATAGGAACGGACAACTATCTTGACGGACATTCATTAAAAAGTGACGGACCATAACCTGATGATCTGTGACCTTCTTTATTGATCAAGTTTGGTGGAAGCTAGACTTCACGTTGACATTGTGTGAATACGCAGGAAAAATCTTACGAAGTCAAAGGAATTTTTTTGTTAGGACTCCATATTTGTTTAAACTATATATAATTCCTAAAGGCAAGTTCATAATGTTGAAAACAGTGCCGTCGTGCCCCATCCTTATCGTCCAAAGTATGACATATCCATTCTAGTTGTAAACTTAAGAGGCGCTACCATTCTACTCAAAGCGAACGTGCCCATTGACTTTTTTTTGTTTTGACAGTTTTTCACTTATTTTCTTAATGTGGCGAGCAACTACCTTTTCAAAGAAATGTTCAACTTGAATAAGTACGCTAAGAGTCTGAATTTTTCAAAAATAGGAACAACTTATTGCAAAGGGGAAAAAAAAGTCCTGTCACTTGTGTCAATTCGAAATCCTAGTCAGATCAAATTCCTGTACAATATGGTATATATTTGCTCTCAAAATAGCTCATGCGCTGCATAGTTTTGATCCTCGATGCCGCATTATACTATTATAGCTTATTGTTCACAGGGCGACTAAAAGCTTGAATTCTCAGCTTTCCGGAGATGGTACATTCATTTTAATTGATTAAAAAAAGGTCCTGTCACTTTGAACATAATCATAAGAGGTTTTATTCCTCGACTAGTCAATATTTACGCTTATCACATGCATATCGCATAGAAACATGTGAACGGCGTCTTCACAAGACTTGTGACAAGTTCACAATCTATGTCATTTTTTTGAGCATCAATTTATATGAATTGCATATTCTGATTACAACTTCAGCACAATAATGTTATGGGCCATTCCACGGTAACTCGCGTTACAAATAACCGGTACCTTTCACAATTAAAGTCCTTTATCTTTCAAACTGCTAGGATCTACAAGTTACTTTTTGCACCATATGTAAAGGAGACATAGACTAACCAAATGGATTGAAAAAGAAAAATATTTGTCAACCTCGTTCAGATTCTCGGGTCGTTAAACTTCGGTAACTCGCGTTACGCAAAAAGGACATGGTCAAAATCATGATGCAGATTAGGGTGAATTGTTCCTAAACTATACCATGTTGGCAAAAAAAATCCTATTATACACTGAACTAGCATATTTCCAACCTATCAACTGCATAAAAGTGAAGAAAAAATGAACAGGTAAAATACAGGGAGCGTTAATGTCGGTAACTCGCGTTACGGTAACTCGCGTTACAGTTTGTCCGTCAAGATATATTTTGAATTTTCATAGCTTTTCTGTGACTTCAGATTGAATTTCATTGTTAATTTAGGTGTGACTTAATATTCTTCAGATTATCCAGTTGGAAAAATTGCAAAAGGAATTATAGTTCTCTGCCAAAGTCTAAAATACTTTTAAAAATTGCATGTAGTCCCACGTGCTTCAAACTATGTATAGTTCTGATTCTCCTACAAGGACATACAATTTGAAGGTAAAATCCAACTTAATTTGTGTCCCCCGATGTAATAATAATTTCAGAGAAGTTTAAAGCCCAAAGTACTACCTTAATTTGAAATAAAGCAAAAAGAAGAAAACAACAAATGTCCTCCCGACCGTGGAATGGCCCTTATAAGCTTGCCCAAATGTGTATTTCCTCCATCTGGTCTGGAGAATCTATTAACTAACAACATGATAAAAGTTCATCAATTTCTTTCATCTCCTCGAGTAGATTGCTCAACCGAACGGACAATACCATTCAACTGGAGGGAAGTCTTCTTACGCGAGTTTTTGTGAGCTAATTTATTATTGCCGCCAGCTGTATAGATTTCTGCGCTTCTCAGCCGTATTTCCAACGTCACTTTGTTGCGTCTGGCCTCTTTTCAACACTTTTATCTTGTTTTACAATGCGCCTCGGAATAGTTTAACTAGACAGATGGCGCCATACAAATGCGTTATTATTATTATTATTATTATTATATAATGGACGCGCCTTGTTTAATTACGATTTAATGCCGCACATTGGTATACGTTAACTTTACATTTTACATAGAGTAGAATTGATATGTATATCACGAGACTAAATTGTGGACCATGTGGCCCGAATTTAGAATTCACGGAGGAGACTTTCGTTGCCTCGTGTCGGACTTTTCAACCAGAAAAAAAGAAATAAATAAAAATTTTGATTACAACTCAAATTCCTAATCCTTTTATCAATTGATTTGAGACGTAAATGAATGAATAAATAATTTGTTACAATAGCTTACAATATCAATATTGTGTTTTATTTGTATTTTCGAAGTTGGAAAGTTACAGATTTAGACGGCGTAAATAAGAGAAGCCGAGAGAGCAGAGAGCAGAGATGAGAGGGGAGAGGAGAGGGAGGGAGAGAGGTACCGGGGGGGGAGGAGAAGAGAAGGGAGTCAAAACGAATGAGATAGAGAGAAAGTTGTGACAAAATGATTATTATTACTATATGGGCTATTTATCCTTGTCGGTTAAGTTTTAACCAACGACGACAGTAAATTAGAAAAAATAGAGCGCAAAATGGGATGAAATTTATAAGAGAAAAAGAGAGAGAGGGGGGGGATTCCATAGCACACTAGAAATGACTGGATGGCAGACAGGCAAGCATTTTGAAGTGGGTATTGTAATCAAATTGAGAGAGAAAGAATAAAAATCTCCACCCCACCCCCGAAAAAAAAAAAGAAGGGTGGGGGGGGTTTCAAAAAAAAAAAAAAAAGCAAACATTACGAGGGGAAGTGAGTGTCATGAAGGAAGTGAGAAGCAGAGACGGAGATGAACGGTAACAGAGAGGGAGCCAAAACAAAACGAATGAAAGCGAAAGAGAGAAACTGTGACGGTCGAGATAAAGAGTTATCCAAATAAGGGGCGTACTTCCTACCTAATGATATGAACAATATCATTTATTCTTTATGACCATGGACTCTTAGATAACAAGAATTTCATTGGAATTTCAGCTACAATACACAGCGCTTTTAAAACGATGTTTAAAATATGTAACCAACTTAAGTTTTTTTTAAGCCGCTCATGTTAACAACGTTTATTTTATTTCTACACAACATTTTTAAAGATTTTAAAACTTTGATAAGATTTAAAACAAGGTACGTCTGGTATAATTTTGAACGATGTTGTTAAGAATTAAAAACATTGTTGTCAGAGTGACAGGCAAGTTATTTTAAGCCCGTCACTATAACAACTAAATTAGTTGTTTAACACATTTTATGCTACAGTCACACAGACACTTACGTTGAGTTACGTCCGGATTGCGTCCAAAAATTACTTTTTTTTCTGCGGATCCCCACGGATGCCTTCCCATCATAGCCAGGAGTGGAAATAGTGATAATATCGTTCATCCAATAAAATAAAGAAAAACACAAGAAATGATAGAATAGAAGACGAGGTAAGGATAAAACAACAAAAACGTAACTATACGTAAGTGTCTGTGTGACTGCAGCATTAAACATAATAATGTTCGAAACCACATCGAGTAGCAAAATAACAGGTCGAATCAGAAAATCTGGATAAACTTCGACTTGGCTTTTAAAATTTAGATGTATGCCCAATGTGGGGCCCGAACCCACAGCCATGGGATTATGTTTCCCATCACCCCTCTACCGACTGAGCTATTAAACCGGGCTTCGATGATATGTGATACGTCTTGTCGAAATGAGAGAGAAGTCGCAGATCAAAGATCCGAGTAAATCGACAAACTAATAAAAAACTCAAAATTAAGAGGTGACGTGATCATAATACTTCTGATACAAGTATTTAGGTTAAAGTCTTAAGACGCGTAAGAGATGCTCATTTAAATTGGAAAAAAAAATATGGTTTTTAAAAATTGTTGATATTGCATATGTGGAAACCAATGAGCTAAGGGGGGGGGGAGTGGCAAATCAATCTAGTTTATAACTGCGGCTGGTATCTCACTTTTTGGGAACTACTTTGAAACAACTTTAAGACGGCTTAGAAACAAGTTTGAGACGAGTTGGTTGAGACGTCGCGGAGACGTCTCCGAGACGTTTCATGATCGCGGATACTACTTAGAGACATTTCTCTGAAACTGCTTTGAAACAGATTTTGAAAACATCTTGGAGACTTCTCCTCGACAGAATAAAGACGGAATAACGTTATCCGTCGCGAAAAATCGATTCCTTTGCGAAGACGTCTCCGCTATTTTTTGTAAAACAAATTTTGAAAATTGTCGTGGAGATAATCTCGGAGACTTTTCCTCGACGGAATAAAGAGGAATAAACTTTTTATCCGTCTCGAAGAACGATTTCCGTTGCGAAGACGTCTCCGCTATATCACCCTTCACTTCGACAAAAGTTCCGTAAGAATTTAACACAAAATTAAACTTTTTAAAACTTTAATTTGTGTAGTTTGTGTGTAACCAAATTCAGCTTTCTTTTTTTTTGAGAAGATTGAACATCGCCGTTATTTCCGCTTGCTGCGCTTGCCTCGATCATGCGTGACGGACGAGTATTGTTCTCTGTATACCTGAATGCAGCCTCCTCATTGGTCAATCGTTTCACCTTTGTAACAAGTGGTTGCTTAGGGCATTTCGGGAGTACAGCGGTGACAGAGTGTTCTTATTTTTCTGCGCGGGGTTCAAAGGAATCAAACTTCGCAGACGTTTTCTCCTTGATTTTGATTTCCAAGAGCACAATTCTCCTCGCGTTCAGAGGCTGAATATCTCCCACTTCTATTTACTACTTAACAGTCGGTTATAATATCAAATTCAAGGCAATGA
>CALNVZ010000649.1:2777466-2882435 GCA_940671915.1 Paracentrotus lividus | reverse complement strand
GATAATTTTCGATAGAATGGACGGCGCTGATTGGCTAACCCGCTATCGAAATGTATCGAGATTGTGAGTCTTATGATTCATTCTAAGCGCTAACCGGGCTGCGGTGCTATGTTGGGTAGGCAAATTAAATCAGAGAATCAGAAGAAACTGGGCGCTTGAAAAGGGAACAAAAAGGTGTACACCCAATGTGGGGCTCGAACCCACGATTTCTGTACATGGGCCCTGATTAAAAGGAGTGGGGGGACACGTCCCCTACATTTTTAAAGGAAAAAATTGCATCAACACCCCTCACCCCCTCTCTCAACGAGTTTCAGATTCACATTCACATAAATTTATTTCGTTAAAAAAAAAAATCAAGATACAATAATTGATCTAACAATGTAGAGTATAACATTTTTAAAGGAAGAAATCCAGCGGCGTAAATCCGTGTGGAAGAGTGGGGTGGATGAGCGAAATAATTTGCATGTCGCGATCTTGTTTAAAGGGATTTAGTAGCTTTCAAAAACAAGAGCAATTATATCAAGATTAATAAAATTATATTGTTCCAACAGTAAAAACAAACTACTGAAAGTTTCAGATCAAATGGAAGTCATTTACTACCTTAAAACAGTGTAACAAACAATGCCAAGCATACAGCCGAACACCAGTACCCTTTACAACAGGAAATGGGTGTGTGGAAAAGCACATGGTTTTATATTAAACCATCCGGTGTTGGTTTATAAATTTTGAGTATGAAATCATTGATATCTCGAAGCCAGGTAAAGCAAGCAATTAGCTTGCAATTTTGAAGAGATACCAGACTGACCTAATTGTTTATAATTATGTTGGCAAATAAGCTAAATCGAATAAATGTGATTTGAATATCATTCAATGTTACTGCATCCCTTTAAGCACTAGTGACACAAGTAACGTTTTTAATACCTATATAGAAAAGGCAGTGGAAGGGATTTGAGAGGGAGGGGTGCGAATAGAATTTTGTCTTTGAATGTATGCTGTTTAGCTTATGGCTGCCTTGATTATACTGTTCATTTTAGTAATGGAAAAACTAATGCGAGCGCGAAGCGCGAGCCGAAAATTTTAAGCTTAAAGTTTGTTCGAGAATGTGCATTATAGTTCTTATTTAGTATGAGCGAGCGCGGAGCGCGAACTGAAAATTTTAAGCTTAAATTGGATATGTTTGTGCATTAAAGGTCCTATAGGCCTATAAAGTATCCGTGAGCGCGAAAAAAAAAAAACACATAAAACATAACAAAAATATATAGGACAGGCGGCGGAACGGATTTGAAGAGGGGTCTCGATAAAAAAGGGCACTTTTTCTGAAAAGGGGGACACTTTAGATCACAGGCATAGATCTGAAGAGAAATGTATTCGGAGAGGTAGGGGATACGAAGAAAAAAATTCTTTATATGTATGCTTTTAATAATCGTAATGGCTGCATTGACCTGTTCATTGTAGTAATGGAAAAAGTAATGCGAGCGCGAAATTTTTAAGCTAAAAATAGGAGATATTATTTTGAGCAGTATAGATCCTATTTAATATCAGCGAGAGGGCAGCGCGAGCCGAAAATTTAGTATCCATTTAGAAGATACATGTTACATGCTTTGTTAAATAACAGCGATAGAAAACAAAACCACAATCTTTGCTATGAAAATTTTGTGGGCTGCAGGCCCCAAGCCCTCCACCAACCTAGCCCGCACATAACTACATTAATGTTTTTAATTGTCAACAACACCCTTTCCTAAGGTTTGTCCCGAGACGAGGGCATGGGGTCCAACCTTTTTATACTTTGGTAACTGTTTGTTACAGGAAAATGTTGGGGTTTTTGGAGTAAAAAAAGAGCATATTTTAGTGTTGAAAGCGCTATTTTAACCAATAACACAATTATCTAGTGTATTTTTTTTCATTTCTTTCTTAAAAAACTGGGGGGGGGGGGGAGGAGATGTTTGTACAGGCCATCCCCCCTCCCCAAAATCTGGGGGGGATGTATCCCCCCATCCCCGGGATTTACGCCCGTGAAGAAATCGCATCAACCCCTCCCCCTCTCAACGATCAACAGATCAAGATTCACATTTATGTGGTAAAAGATAAAAATCAAGATAACAATGTAGTGCACATCATGAAATACCAGGATTGCTCAAAAGTATATTAAAAAAAAACACACAACAAACAAACTTGTAAACAAAAAACCCATATCATGCAATATAATGAAATGCAATGAGAATACAATGAAATACGATACAAAATAAATAAAACCAAAAGTAGAGTTAAACCAAAAAGATATAACCTACCATTTACATGATTTAGTCCCTGCAGACAAGGCGTGTATCAAAGGAAACACGTCTGAGGTGAAGAGTTGTTATTGTTCTTTAAGTTAAATCTCTTTTTATCGTTACAGAAAAGACTCTTTTTGTCTAGGGAAGGTGTCAAAATTTAATTTGATTTGGGTTCAACATTGATTTTATTCATTTCAAAACCATTAAAATTTCTATCTTCCCAAAATTTTATTGTAAAATCTAAGCTTAACATAACTCAGTATAAAATATTATCTCAATATTTACGACCTTGTAATCAAGGTTAACAAATGAATTAGGTGAAAATGATGACAATTAAGGGTTAAAGGTTGTTTTTTATTTATTTTGTTTTAGCATAAAGGTGGAATAAAATATTTCGAATTTTAACCAATTACACTTTTTACTTCAACCCCTCCCCTAGACAAGAGACCTAAGCCTGTCCCCATAAATCTAGATTTAACTTAAAGAACATTATAAACAATACATCTCAGACGCGTTACCTGGGGGTAGGACTGAGGGGGGCTTGATCGGCCGGGTAAACAAAAAAGGGGCCCCAAACTAGAAGGAAAAAAAATGACAAAAAATGGGCATCTTGGGGATTGATAAAACTTTTTTTAAAAGAAAAATCCCCGTGAAGGGTTGGAAGAATGTTCAAGATGTATCCAGGGCTAGGGTCCCGAAAAGTAAAAGCAGGGACAAACATATTCAAGAAGAGGAAGAAAAAAAAACAAAAACATGCTGCTACAGCGGCAAAAGAATATTTCACCTTTATGTATGTTGGCCCATATACTCTTTTCGTTTTTGTTTTTAACCAGGGACGTGAGCTTTCTTCTTCTTCTTAATTTTTTTTTTTTTTTTTTTTTTTTTTTTTTTTACTCCTTCCACTTCTTCCAACCTGTTCCTCGATAAATTAATTCTCTTCTCCTCCTTGGCTCCGTTCTACTTCTTTTCTTTTCTTTTTACTCAAACATAAAAAACATGCAAAATATAGGAAGTCGGAGCTTTTGTTTCAAACGGTCAAAACACTAAACAAAACAACAGCTGTGCTAGCTGCAGACAAAATATGACCCCGGCGAAAAGTTCAATCAATCATTTTTCGCTGCTACCAATTGCTGCTCGTGCATGTAGGCGAGCTCACTATGTTCTCTCAACAACTGGAACCATTGAAAATTCCGTAGACTTGAATCATCACGGCGGTAATGGCAGTGAACTAAAATCTTCGAGATGGGTAGAGAAACAGTCACAAATTCATTATATTCAAGTTGATTTTGGCAAATATATCCAGCATCATGGATTCCATGGCAGAGGACGACCCAACGCTGCCTGTTAATTTTGGTGATAGGTAAGTGGTGCAATTAATATTTTAGTTTTTATAAATTGACCATATCACAACAAACGGTCTTTCGTACGGCTATTTACATAGCATGTAACGGGACGTTCGTGCCGCGCTAGCCCGCTGGTGTGGCGCTGGGTTTTATAGCCTGCTTGGACTCTAATGCCGCGAAGGTTCGAGTCCAAAGGCATGCAGCGTCCACGGGCTGTGATACGGGGCGTCAACCGAACGGCTTTCGCCTGCCCTGCCCCTGGCCTGGTGGGGTGGTGAGCCCTGCTCACTATTCATTCTCCAGACACATCTTTTAACTGTTAGACATTAGATCGATAATCATCAAGATAAATTAAAAATGAATTATGATGATGGTGATGGTGTCTGTGATTTATGTTGACAATTTTTGTTGAAGTTTTTTATTCTGATCTGACTCTGACTCTTGAGTGAAAGTTGTGATGATGAATCTGAACATGCAATTAGAGTTAGATCTAGATTCTATTCTAGACTATTATTAATAGGGAGACGGCACACAGCAAAAAGTTCCATTTATGATCCAGATCCGGGTCATGTCTTGAGGTATGGTAAGAGTGCCTAAGTCTGCGCAGTGCCCATGTCTGTGCACCCACGTAAATGCGCGAATTTGAACAAAACACCAAACTAATATCAATCTTCAATCTTAACCTCAACAATCCATTTTAAAACAAAAAACTGAAAATAATTGATTAACAGTGGTTTTCAGCAAGTTTTGCTTGCTACCCTGAAAATTTTAACCATTCTCAAAAAATGAAAGTAAAAAACTTGTGTGCACTTGATTTGCGTGCAAAATGAGTTAGTGCGCAGACATGGGCACTATCCAATTTTGCAACATAAAATGACAAGCCTGTCGAAAAATCGTAAAAAACATTGTTCTTGTTGATAATTTTTTTGCTTCATTGAACATTAGAATATGAAGAATGGAATAGCATTGATGAATCTTAAAATAATATTTTACTTTTTATTGAAATTGAGGTCAAATTTTAGGTGCACAGACTTGGGCACTTCCTTCATACATTATGTCGACTGTATGTCGACTTCATTTGTTTCAAGACGTGCCAGCGCCAGTCATGCCAGTTGAGTTCCTTTTTTACCAATTCATTTATAATGAATTATTGACTTGACTTGAGGACAGGTGGAGAATTTGGTAAAGGAGCTGGCAGAAGACTAGATTGAGGCTACTCCGTCTTCGAGTCGTACACTCCTCTGAAGATAGAGCTCTACATACTAGCCCCGGGACGCTGCCCTTCAAAATTTTTAAATTGCGATTTGGAATGGTTAAAAATACCACTGAGAATCTGTAAAATATAGCAAAAATATAATTCATGTAATGTCACTTACCTAAACAGACTAGATGCAAATCAGATATTCCTAAAAAATTGTGTGCACTTGAAGAAATCTTGTATTTTCCAGTCTATTTCAGAGTCTCCTCCGATCTCTGTCAAAATACTAGCATGTAGAGTATATAGCTGCTGCCGATGTCGCGCATGCGTGTTGCAAACTAATCACCGCGAATGGGACTCATTTAACTACACTGTAACAGCAATTCTGATGCCATTTTTTTGCTTTATGATCATCATAAAAAATGAGGATAGACATCCGGCTAGTATTGTAAGTACATAAACTAATAAATAAAATAGGTTTGTCCATCTTTTATTCCATAATTTTGACATTCTTGTCTGGAAAAGGGAAGGCACCTCATGTTTTGATGCTAATAACTCGCAGCCCGTACACTTTGTGTACGGGCTGCCGCAGTAATCTACATGTACATACAAGCTTGAGACACAGCACTTTACACAGCTCTCTCAATACGACTCGAGGACGGAGCAGCCTCGGTCTAGCAGAAGACATGACAAATAATAATAATAATAATAACAGAGATCCTTGGTTGTATAGTAAATGTGACTTTTATTGGTCAAACTTAAATAAAATCAAGATTTAACTATGTCTATGATACATTGAGTGATTGACCAATGGATTAGCAAGTCGTCATAGGACGTAGAACGTAGCAAATTGCAATATTTTGGTCATAAAATCATGTAGAAGACAGGAAGATAATGTTCATTCAAAAAATAATAATGCAAGGTTGCATTGAAGGAAGTCAGAGACAAGGCAGCAGAAGCTCAGGTGGATGGATGGCAACAATTAACAGGTGTCTCCCTACATGTAGTTGCAGCTCATCGTCTAGCACAAGACACAGCTATTTGGAAAAGCATTAACAGGCTCACATAGGGTCATATTTTTATGCTAGTTTCTTTTGCATATTATTTTTAGGCTAGTTTAGACTTGCCTTGTAGTACTACATCTACACTGGTGCTCATGTACTCAGCAACGTCCACTTCTGAATAACGCTGAGGAAGATACATTGTGTGTGTGAAGCTGATAAGTGGTTGTGCAGAATGGATCCTGGTTAACTCGGCCCACTGGCTAACTCGGCCTCGCCCGAAAATCTGGGCCAAGTTAGCCAGGAGGTATTTAACCAATCGTAAATACTTAGATTTCTAATTTGTGTTGAGCACGGATATATGTCACAGTTTTTAATGTCGATTTGATATGGAATGACGTAATATATTTACTAGAAAGCTACTTACAAACATTTCTTAAAGTAAAGCTGCCCAAAAAGTGAGATTTTAGGTTTGTTTTCCGTATGTTTACTGTCTCGTCCCATTTTGTCTGTGATCACCGCTGCCGTGAGTGCGGGCTGCACTGGCGCGCGCAAGTGAACTTTGGCTCTGTGCATTTGCCGTGCATGTATTTACAGACCTAAAATCTCACTTTTTGGGCAGTTTAACTTTTAAAAAAATGTTTGCTAGTAGCTGTCTAGTAAATATATGACTTCATTCCATATCAAATTTATGTTAAAAACTATGAAATACATCCATGCTCAACACACTTATCATTTTCGATCGGTTAAATACCTTCTGGCTAACTCGGCCCAGATTTTCGGACGAGGCCGAGTTAGCCAGTGGGCCGAGTTATCCGGCACCCATGCGGAATACATTGTACATACAGTAGTGCAAGTAAAAACTGCCTCCCACTTGGAGATAGGGGGTAATACGTGCCCTGAAGACGCCCAATAAACGGGCGGTTATGACGTTTGCAGGGAGTGCAATCCAAAGCCTGACTGCTGTTGGCATGAAGGAGAATTTGTGTACTTCTTGGTAGAGTAAGATGTGAGAGACTGCTATTTAGAAGGATGGTAATTTCTCAATCTGGTATTGACCTGCTGACCTGGGTGGTGTTGCATAAAACTTTTTTTCTAACCCGAGTTTTCTCGGGTTAAAAAACTCAGCTTATGTAGACCTATTTCTTAGGTTATTCAACCCGAGTTTTAAAACTCCCTAAAAATTACTGCATTAATACTTTTGAAAACTGTGGTATGTTTTTATGCAATGGAAAAAAACAGTAAAAAATCTAGAAAAATATTGTAACCGGAGTTTTCGGACTTTAACCGGAGTTTTCAGATTTTAACCGGAAAAAACTCCGGTTAGAAGTTTTATGCAACAGGGTTCTGGGCTCAAATAAATTCATGATTCTAAAGATGTGTTCTTTTCTATGCTCGCATACATCTGTAAGCAACTGTAATGATAATTGGCCGGTAGCTACAGTATGGCAGTGAGGGCATTGTGACTTTTGATGATTTTATGATGACTTGCTAATTCATTTTCCATCAAGTTCAAGTTCAACTTCAAGTTTATTCAAACCAATCGATAATATTTTACAATGATTTGACAAAAAGAAAACAAAAGGAAGAAATATACAAATTAACATGCCAGGTTTTGACCCCAAAGAAGCAGACCTTGTGGAAGGGGTCCCCCAACAAGTGGTACAGAAATATTATCGTAGTAAAATGGTTTTCTGCAAAGGATTGCTGATGCTTCAAATTTCCTCCTAGTTCATGATAAAAAAAAAATTAGCTGAAATGTATTGTATGGCCCAAATATTTTGTGTTGTCCTATCCATGTACATTTCTTTGTGCAGTGCAGGGACTCTTGGCAGCATTTCAAATTAATATCTTTTTTTTTTTAACCCTCACAGTATGTAAAAAACTTATTGGGTGAATGGTAATCAACCTTTCCCAATCACTTCCCCAAAACTATAATTCCCCCTTTTCAGTACTTTCTTCACCAATATTTGCAATTTCGACACTGCCATTGGATTTATCAGGTTGATTAAAGCCCAAGTATAGTTGTAGTAGAAAACACTGATTTTTTGAAAAACCTGCTCAACTTGTCCTCATAGTGTTCTAAAGACATAACAGTATATGGGCAAAGGATATAATCATGTTCCATGCATGTCTTTCCATGATATGTAATAATTTGCATAAGCACGGGGAGATGTTCATCAAAGTAAGGCCATACTTCCTTCATTCTCACCCCAGAACTCTGGGCATGCCAACCAGCAGCTGATTGGTATAGCGTGAGTGAATTCTGTGTGTACAGTCTGTGTATGGGAATAGCACATGCTCTGCACACAAACCGCTGTATGCTGGCATTGTGCCTGTGAGATCCTATCGATTTTGGGACTGTCAATTGATATATTTACACAGTTTTGTTGCTAAATTCAGGTGTTAGAGTGGATTTTATAACAAATCCTTTCGTACACAGAGGTTAATTGAGGTATTCATTCATATTATTCTGCTCTGGAAGCAAAACAAAAAATCTATTCTCCCAACACTATACATGACCTTTAACATATAAAGAAACACCAGAATCATCTTTATAGCCCTTTATTTAAAAAAAATACAGCTTTTTCAAATTTTGACAAACTCAGCCCCTCAATACTTTTTTGGCCTGCACTGTCTCAATTTGCACCTGATTTTCTTAAAAATTGGTGGCATATCGGTCAGGACAACGAGCTGATTAAAATAAGTTACATTGTAGGACAAACTTGGTTCTGAAACATGACCCATTTGTAGCCTACCTCTACTACCCATTGAGGACTGAGCCTGAATATATTCGGGCTAAGGTCTATAGGAAATGCGTGTTATACATGTAGCCAAATCAGCTCGTCTCTGACAGGTTAAATGTCCCTGGCAAGCTACAGTATATACACAAAACGCTCAAATGTAATTAAATTTTGCCATTTTCTGAACAGTCGAAAATTGATGCATTACGTGAACATGTATGTACCGCAAGTACATATTTTGAAAACAGTTGAAAACCCAATGCTTTTCAAATATAACATTGCCTTCCACCTTGGCACAGAATGTACAGTGAACACTCAAGATGTTATGAAGTCCCTGTACTCAACGGGCTACCATCCTGTCCACCAAGGATCGTGCGTGGCTTGTAGCCTCATTTGTTTTCACTGTTTTAAGATAAATATGACTTCTATTTTTTTCTGAAACTTTCAGTAGTTTGTTTTTACTACAGTGTAACTGATAGAATTGTCACTTGTCCCACCCCAATATTTTTGAAAATTCACTCTTTTTATTTTTATTTTTAATTTGGCTTATTATTTTTTATACATGTATGTCTATGTAATTTTGTGGCTTTGGAAAATTAATTTCTCAGGGAACGGGTGGGAATGTAACATTTACATGTAGGATTTCATTGATAGATATTGGAAGAATAAATAATCTTGATTATTCATCACTGGAAGTTAAGATGATGAGTCACTTAAAAGTGTGTGGGAGTACATGGCACTTTTCATAAAGTGCACTCTACAATGTATACGAGGCTACTGATTTTAATTTTTTAACTGATTTCAAGCTACACGTGGAATTTTTTAACTGATTTCAAGCTACACGTGGAACTTGTTCCTCCATGCATGGAATTGAAATCCGTTGAGGCAACAATTTTTAAAGTCATGCCTAGGATTAAAATTGCATCTTGTCTACAAAATTATCTAGGGCTTAGTAATACTGTGCTCAAAAAGCAGAGTTCTCTGTTTAGAGCTACACGTGGAGCTTAATCACCGATGCGTAATATTCTCATAGGCAGGTGTATGTTTTTTGCGTGGAAGAGGGATGAAAGGAGTCCAATAGATGTTTTGTAATTGGATCTCAACAAAAAGATGCAGGACTTGAGGATTACATACAGAACAATTAGTATTTGACTTTATTCTTAGTGGAGGAAGAGCTTTTCCAAATTCACAATAAATACAAAAATACATGTACTTATACATATACCCCATGTACATTGTTCTCTCATACTGTCGCTGATTTGACTTTGTATTGACAATGATATTGAGATTTTTAAAGCAAGGATGGATAAGCAACATAACAACAGAATGTACCAATATAAAATGCATGAAAGGCCAGCACAGGAGTAAGTACTTTGTAGATGTTTTTACTTACGTATCCGTCCAATTTTTTTTTTCTTACACACAAAATGCTTCCAACAATTTTTCTTTTCTCTCTGTTATCTTGTAAATTTGGCTTTTTTTCTCTGTACAGTCTCAATGGAAATGATGTGAAATAGAAAAAACTTTGTACTGAGAAGTGTGAACAACCTACATGTAACTCTTAATGTTCTTTTTTCGTTAAATTAAATACTGCCACCAACTTTCATTTAGACTCATCATGAGGAAAATGCAGGAAGAGAGAGAGTGAGAGGCTAGACCTAAACGAGCCTCTTCCTGTCAACAACAGGAAAGAGCCGACATTGGCTAGAAGTTCTCCTCTCACGTCCCTGCCCTAACCGACCGAACTGTGTGTACCCATAGTCCAATACACGTATGTAATTATCACCCGTACCCAGTGGCAGACAGCAGTTCCATCCAGGGCCATGCATACGCTGAAGCGTCTTTTTGGGTGAATCAACTCTTTCGCTTCCTGTTGGGAATTTGAGAGAGAGCTGGTTCATTTCCTGAACTCTCTGTAACTTATTATGCGTGTCAGCATGCCAGATACTCTTTGATGTTGTTGTGGTAGTAGTACTACTTAGGCACACTGAGCACTAGGCATAGTGGTTCAGTGTTTTAGCTTGTAACCTTGCGTGAGCTATTTTTGGACTTGTTGGTGTTTGGGGCAAAGACTAGGCCCATTCTGGATTAGTTAGAGGCTGTTTTTAAGAGCAGTGGATCATTTTATCTGGAATAATATTTGATTTACTGCACCTGTATCTTGGAACGTTTCTTTTTGGTGTGACTTATTGGAATATTTTCACGTCTGTTTTGTTTGAAGTTACTGGTCAGCATGAATCCGTTTGACCGGTTCAAGATATAAAGGTATTGTTGTAATTTCTCTTGAGTGCACACTACGCATGTGCATTTAAGTAGGCCTATTTTTGTTCAAAATCTGTCATTTTTTATATAGCACTAACTGGTTATGAATACACAAAGAGTTTTAATATTAGTGAAATTATTAAGTAGAAACTGAAGTGTAGTATTCTTGCTCTTTTTACATATATGTGTGAATAAAGAGTAATGAGCATTATTCAGATCATTCCTACATGTAGTGTTGTGTGACGTGCTCCGGTGACAATTGCTCCAATATAAATTCCTTAAATTAATCAAATTATTAACTTTTTAACACTGGACTATAAACCACCATACCCTACCCTAAACCTAACCCTAAACCTAATATACAATGTAGAACCCTAGTTGCTATTGCAATCCTAACCCTATCAGAGGCCAAGTTGAGGGGCTGAGCGAAAAGTGGGGGAGGGGCTGAACAGACTAAAAATCACAAATTTATGGTAATTTTTTGTGCAAATTTGCAAAAAGAAAAGTGGGGGGGGGGGGGGGGGGGGGGGGCTGAAGCCTTCTGGCTCTGCAGACCCTTCCTACATTGTATACAGTGTACTTTTAATAGATGAAATAAAGCCCAGAGCAGTTGTGAGCAAACGTCATGTCACCGCTGCTGATACTAATTTGCTTGTAGTAGTATAGTGTTTTACACATGGGTTTACCGTAATAATGAAAGGGACTTATTGTGTGTGGCATGTAAACAAACTACCATTGAATGGATAAGGATTAACGCTGAGTACAGCAGTGTTTTACACAAGGATTTAACGCCTCTTGTCTATTGACAAACAAGAAGGATTTGTTTGGCCAAGTGACTAAAAGTTAGATCACCTGACATTAATGACAGATGAACTGATGAATTTGTTAATTGTTTAGGCTAATATTTCAACTGATTATGATGCTGAAAATCTTGATGCTTCAACTAATTAAAGCCCAAGTATAGTTGTTGTAGAGAAAATTGCATTTTTCAAAAACTTACTCAACTTGTTCTAATATTGTCCCAATAACATATCAATACATGGGCAAGTAATGTAACCATGTGCCATGCATGTCTTTTCATGATATGTTATAGTTAGCATAAACATGGGGAGATATTCATCAAAATGAGGCCATACTTCCTTCACTCTCACCCCAGAACTCTGGGCATGCCACACCACTGCTGACTGGTATGGCGTGTGGGCATTCTGTGTGTATCAGTCTGTGTATCAATAGCATATATACTTTGCACACAAACCACTGCACATTGCACTCTCCCCAGTGTGATCCTGTTTAGGCACGGCCCAGAAACAAATCGATTTACACAGTTTTGTTGCTAAATTCAGGTCTTAGAGTGGATTTTATAACAAATAATTTTGAACACAGAGGTTATTTGAGGTATTAATTCATATTATTCTGCTATGGAAGTAAAACAAAAAATATGTTCTCCCAAAACTATACATGAGCTTTAATTTAAAGGGATGCAGTAACATTGAATGATATTCAAATCACAATTTCTTGATTTAGCTCATTTTGTCAACATAATTATAAACTTATAGGTCAGTCTGGTATCTCTTCAAAATTACAAGTTAATTGCTTGCTTTACTTTCGAGATATCAATGATTTCATACTCAAATTTAGTAAACCATCTCGTGGTGGAAAACAAATTGCCATGTGCTTTTCAAGACACCCCACTTCCTGTCGTGTTCCCCCCGACCCTAGCGGGCTGGAGGGTTTGCTGCAAAGGGGTTGAAAATTCACTCGCGTTTGGCTGTTACACTGTTTTGTGGTAGTAAATGACTTCCATTTGATCTGAAATTTTCAGTAGTTTGTTTTTACTATTAGAGCAATATAATTTAATTCATCTTGATCTAATTGCTCTTGTTTTTGAAAGTTACTGTTTCCCTTTAAGCATTTTTTGTATAAAATTATACAGATGGTTTTTGAGACTCACTTTGTTGTGTTTTATAAAGCTTACACCCCTTCTATATTTTGCATTTTTCCTTTATGTGTGAAAAATTAAAGGGAATGATGTTACATATTTTTAATGATAATTGAAGATACATTTAATTCAAATGACCATCACAATATACAAAATAGTTGAAATGCTTACAACTGCTGCAATACATATATATACTAAAGAGATATTACAGAAACGCATTACACTTCCAAATTCAGGTTGTTGCTTAATATATTGGTGGAATTCCCCAAAGTATAAAATTAAATTGTAATTTGAAAACAAAAGGATAAATGTTTTCTGAAGGAAGTTGAAAGTTAGTAGAATCGTGTGGATCATGAAAGTGATCTTCCTGACTGCCTCAAAAATTGGACTGGGGTTAACGATTTTGTGTGAACTCAAATGTTGTGTACATATTCATTTGATAATAGTTATCATGCACCCTCCACAGACACAGGATGTCATAGAAGGGGGGGGGGCAAAATCCGAATAGTAGTTGCTTTTTTTTTTTTTTTTTTTTTTTTTTTTTTTTTTTTTTTTTGGAGGGGGAATCCTCCATATCATCCTTGTTGGACTTTCTGGTGTTGTACAATACTGGTAACATTTAGATTTAGTTGTGATGCTAATCACAATATGCCTACATTGTTTAGGTCTGCACACTTTCTGTTGAGAAAAGCAAGATATTGAAGGAAAATTTCTGTTGTGAGAAATTAGGTTTTTATTTATAATTAACCTTTCCCACTTTTTGCATTATTAGAAATTAGGTTTTTATTTATAATTAACCTTTCCCACTTTTTGCATTATTGCAACCACAACATGACATTTCCCTTTGGACCGAGTTGGCATTTGAGTGATACCCAATGTTCATTTCGAGTGTGGATATTAGATTTTGAAAATGGGAGATTGATAAATGTGTAGATTATCTATGAGGAAATGCAATTCTGACCGTTGCCAAGCCGGCTTGACCACAGAGGAAATTCATTCAACCCGATGGAGTCAGTAGATAGTAGGTCAGCACTCAGCATTAGTGATGATATAAATGAGAAAACTACATGTACATCCATAAAAAAACATTCTGCGTGGGTTTTGTTGTAATATGGATTTAATGTGTAAAGTTTAAAGGGAGGTTCAATTAAGTCTCAGGTCAGCTTTAAAATACAGAAAAATGACAAAAACTGATCTGGGAATGTTTCAGGAGAGTCCGATAAAGATAAGAAAGAATAAATTTGTAAAGTTATAATCAATAAAATACAAACCTCAATAGATACAGTTTGTACATGTACTTGAATACTACAATATAAGCATACATTTTGGATTGGAACATTCAATAAATTATTATAAAAGTATAGAACTGTAATTTTTTTTACTATGTACCTTTACCTAATACACATTTTTTACTAGACAAGGGCCCCAGATACATGTACATGTATGCTTTACATTTTCTGTGAATTATATCAAGAGTCAATAAAATTACACTTCATGATATTAACACAGTAACTTTGAGATGATAACCATTTGACCAAATACATGTACATGTATTTGCAGGTATATGCAGGTTTCTTGAACCTCGCATTGTACATGTACTCGGACATGTACAATGTATACTGCTGACAGGTCATTTGAGTGCGTCCAAACTTCTTGACACAGGCAATTAGGCTGAAGGTTTTGAACCCGGATTG
Source organism: Paracentrotus lividus (assembly GCA_940671915.1). Lineage (NCBI taxonomy): Eukaryota > Metazoa > Echinodermata > Echinoidea > Camarodonta > Echinidae > Paracentrotus > Paracentrotus lividus. Next base: position 2,867,981 of record CALNVZ010000649.1, on the reverse strand, counting down.
GTTTACGCATTGAAGTGAGTGGATATCCAGTAGCCACTGAGGTCATGATCAGTTAACCCTCTGACAGATAAATGTTACTGGTATAAGTAGTCTAATGACGTGGAAGTTGAGGACTTCACATGATGACACTGTGTACCTGTGTATATGTATCCATATTACCGGATGTTTTAAAACTTTTTTGCGATTGTCAGGGTTTTTTGGGGCTTAAATGGTAAAACAGCTGTGACATTATTTGGATCTGGTAGTGCTGCGTTTATGGTGAGTAAGTCAATGTTTTGTTATTAAACATATTGTAAACTTGTTATGGTTAGCAAATCTATAAGAGTTGCATTCATTGTCATTAACAATTATTGTGTTGATATTTGTCATTTACTCTTTATAATTTATTTAAAATAAGGGTTTGTTGATAATTTCTCTTACCAACAAAACTACAAAGTTTCACATCCACTCACAATTTAAGTATTTTCCAGTAATACAAAATCAAACTAATGGAAACAGGACATGGCCATTAGGGGGTGTGAACTTGTTGAAATGTATTGTAAGATTTGATGAGTTCATTTCTCGTTGTTTTCTGAGAAAGAGGTGTGTGACTGTTCTGTATGGCCATGTGTTTAAACAGATAAATTATGGAAGGAGGAGGAGGATAAAAATAAAATGCTAGAGATCATGTGGCACATCAAGGAGTTTTAATGTTGTATACGTACATTGTACAGTACATGATTGTAATTGTTATATGTATGCATGACAAAAAAGAAGGGATGTTGGCCCGAAAGTCTAAGAGATAGAAAGAATATGTCTTCTGTAGTCTCTGTACATGTACATGTACATTAGGGCAGGTACCAGTATGTTCCAAATTTTGAACAGGACCTTTTAGTCCTGTGTAAGTTTATAAAAGTTGAAGACTTTGTGAAAGTGATCAGAGTTCTACATGTACACAAATCACTTCCAATTATTTCCAATGTGTAGTGATTGATTAGATCAGTGCATAGGAAACTTGATCTAGAAGATAGCAGGAAATAGAGCTTTGTGCTGGTTGCTCTAGTTCCATCATCTTCTGCCACTTGAGCAATCCTCTTTTCCTGTTGTGTGAAATGTTCTATGAAGTTGCCATCATTTCATCTGAGTCACGATATACATTGTATGTCCTCGGGTGTTGCTCTAGTATTGTCATCTTCTGCCACTTGAACAATCCCCTTCTGTGGCATGAAATGTTTCTTTGAAGCCTGCCATCATATGTCATACATTACTTTCAAGTGATTTTGCTCATTAAACTTGCAGGACTATATCATCACTATATTATTACTGTAAGGAATCCGCCCGTGCTGCCATCCGCGCTCCCCGTAGATCACTTGGGCAGGGTCTGCATTTTCCACGGAGAGCGACCGTCTCCGTCGATTATGGGGTCGACGGAGGCCGGGTCCAAGTAAGCGGCTCGCGGGCTTCATTTTCTTTAACGAGTTCGCCTTGGACGCTGGGCGACGATTCCCTTGACGACGAAATCCCCATTTGACTTGCGTGCTTTAACGCGACGCACGAAAAAATGAGTGTCCGTCGGAAGTGTCCCTGTCTCCTTTCAAGACTGTACCGGTATTTCACAACTCCGTCTGACACTCTTTCTAGGCAAGAATGTGTGCCAACCCGTTGTCACCACGAATACGAATAGAAAAACGTCTGAACGGTTAGTCTTTAAGCTCATTAGATGGTCTCCGGACTCTGGAGTTAATCCGATTAGGGAGATTATTGCCTGCCGATTTGATTTTCATGCAAATATCCAGAATGATCAGTGATTGAATTCATGAACCGAGATGGGCATAATTGAATTCCACGTTAAAAGTTCCCTTAGAAAGCCCTGCAAAGACCATTTGCAAATGCGACACGTTTCATACCAGTATTTTGGAAGAAAAGAACAATTTTAAATTCATTTTCAAAACTCCAATCCAGAGGACGGAGCTATCTGTCGATCAACTGACCAGTCTCAAGAGAGTTATTTGCACTAGAGATAATGACTAGACCGTCGTCGAGAGGAAGGGATTATCTTCCACAGGGCTTTTGTAGTGGGGGATTATCTAATAAAGTATTAAAGGTCATGAGTAGGTATTCTTTTTATGTTATAGCTAATTATAAAAGCGTGTATTTTTTAAATTCAAAAAGTTCATATTCGAATTCTAAATGAAAATTTATTGAAAATAGACCTTCATTTGATCTCGAAAGGATCATTATATATCTGACATTAGAATTTCTTTAGAAAACTTACTGCAGATTTTCGTAACGGGAGGAGGGAATTTATCTTCCCCGGGGATTTCGTGGTTGATGGGGATTATCTGATTAAAGTATTATAACGGTCTTGATTGATTAGGTATCTTTTATGTTTAGGCTAATCGATAAAGCGTCAGTCTTACAAATTCAAAAAGGTCACATTCGAATTTAAAATGAAAATTTAATGATAATTGACCTTCATTTGATCTCGAAAAGATCATTACATCTGGTATTCAGAGTTTTTTATTTTTTTTTAAAATATAGAAAAACTTCTATTCATCCCTCTTTTCGGTAACCTCTTCTTTGCCATGCATGATAAAAAAAAAAAAAAAAAAAAAGGAATCATGAATATGTATTTTTTAATTAAAAAAGTTCCTATTCGAATTCAAAATGAAAATTTATTGAAAATAGACCTTCATTTGATCTCGAAAGGATCATTATATCTGACATTAGAAATTTCTTTAGAAAACTTACTGCAGATTTTCGTAAGGGGAGGAGAGAATTATCTTCCCCGGGGATTTCGTGGTTGATGGGGATTATCTGATTAAAGTATATATACGGTCTTGATTGATTTTGGTATCTTTTTATGTTGTAGCTAATCGATAAAGCGTCAGTCTTACAAATTCACAAAGGTCACATTCGAATTCCAAATGAAAAAATTAATGATAATTGACCTTCATTTGATCTCGAAAAGATCATTACATCTGGTATTGAGAGTTTTGTTTTTTTTAATATTGAAAACTTCTATCATCCTCTTTTCGTAACCTCTTTCTTTGCCATGCATGATTTAAAAAAAAAAAAAAAAAAAAATCATTATTGAGTATGGGGGCAATTCCACAGAAATCCGGACAAGGGTGCAAGAAATTCAAAATGATATTTGGTTTAATAATTGTGATTTTCAAAAAATATATGAGTTAAAGTTTAAGAATCAATAACATTTTTACCGATGGCCGGCCATTTTCACCTTCTAAACGAATGCCAAGTTTACAATAGATTTTTGGTATAGAAAAGGTATATTTACAAAAAACTCATTTCATTTTCCCAACTAAAACTTTTCTGTATCAGATAATCTTCACATGATAAAGTTTGTGAAAAGACACTTTATCAAACTCTATTTCAAAAAATTTGTTCAATTGACTTTGAGTAAAAAACTTGAATTTAAATACCCTCATTTGCGGATGTAACGTCAGTTACGAAAACATGAACTTGTTATTTTTTCCACAACGAAGAAAGTTATCGAACTATGCCAATTAAGATTTCTAATGTATGGATCCACCTCATTATTATCAATAGCAAGCTTATGGATATTCAACATACAATTCAAGCAAATTTGCTATAGCTTGATTTGTCGTAAGTCAGTACCATGACCTGAGCTGTAACGCAGTACCATAATGCAATTTATCGTTTCTTTAAAAAAAAATTACAATTTGGACACCTGATGCTATCTGAAGTAATTACCATTGATTAAACTAATCATCTAGCGATAAAAAGACTGTATGTGTCAATGGTAACTTCTTCTTTTAATGATTTAAGAGTCGGGGAAAAGCCATGTCATGTACATGTTCATGTAGGCCTAAGCCCCTCCAAATCTACTTTAGATTTTCAGTAATTATTAATTGATGTGATCAGGATCCATTGCTATATATTCTGTATTTGGAATATGAGCCAACAAGTTTAAATGTTATGATAAATGTAAATACAATTTTTGGTTGTATTCAAAAACTTCTCTCTGTATTTTTATAATACATAAATGAAGAAGAAAAAAGAAAAAAAAAAGTATGATCAAAGCTCCTACATGTATGTCTGTGCAGCTGCTGAGATGTACGCAATTTTTGATAGAACAAAGCACAGAACAAAGACTTTACTTTGACACTCTTTCATTTTGATGCCAAAGACTAACAGCAATTTTCAACAAATTTCAATACCCAGCTTTGAAATTCAGCATTTTATTACTACTGATCATAACTTTGTACAAAATGAGTTAAATGGAAATTACTGTTCATACATTAAGTTTGAATCGAGGAAGAAACTGTTTAAAAGTGATTTTCAAAAGGTTGATAACAATTCGCCTAAGAATTGTTGTGTGCTGTGAGGATTTAGAATCAACAAATGATAAGGTGAACCCAATTCTGCCAAGATTCACATGCACTACACAAAAATACATGTGTGGGACATCCTACATGTACGTGTATTAATCATTCAAAAAACTATTTTAGAGTTTCTGATATCTTAATACTAACATATTCCAATATTTAAGTGATGGAATAGTAGTAAGAAATTACATTTTCAAAATATTGTGTACAAATCCTATAGGAAATGTATGTGTACAACTGTCATGTTCACAGTAAAGTTTTAGCTAAATAATAGGAAAATGATTACATTACTTCTTATTTGGCCCATCTGTTGCCTAGAACATAGGTATGATATCATATCAAACACATAATTCTCAAAAGCCAGGAAAACAAAATATTCGGATCCGATTCAAAATTGGGATTTTACATGTGTAAAGTCTATGGAAGATGTAAGGGTAACGTCAGTTACGTAACGTCAGTTACCGACATGTCTTCACAAAAGTTTCCCCCAACATAAACAAAAATTATGAAAATCTCTTCTTATTTTGCAAATCTGTTCATACAGACCTAGGAATGATGTCATATATTAAAGACTTATCATTATAACACATCGTGGACATGAGATATTGAGATATGATCAAACACCCTGATTTTGCATGTCCGTTTTATGTAACGTCAGTTACCGACACGTTTTTGCTTGGCGTTTCAATGGAAATGATGTTTGGGTGGAATTTTTTTATACAATGCCTTGCTTTACACTAACTTATTAAGGTATATTAATTTGAAGATCCAGGTATTCTTATTTATGTAACTACAACACAAAGAATGTAGAAAATTCTGATTGTGTGTAACGTCAGTTACCGTGGAATTGCCCATGGGTATAAAACGGATTGGCCGTGAGGGAGAAATCAAGATTTTATACGCGTGACTAAATCAGTTATGGGAAAGAAAAGAAAGGCGTGTAGAACAAGAGAGAGAGAGAGAGAGTAATTACGGCGCTCTATAGTAAAGGAAAACGAATGAATGAATGGGCGGAAAGTAGAGCGATGTTTGGAAAGAAAAATAGGATCAGGGAAAGCATTGAGAAAAGATGGAGGGAGCAAGATTGAGACAAATGAACAAGATCATCAGGATTTCATACGACAAGCATATTATACGAATTTATTCTTATTAACATGCGTACCCAATGGCGGATATTATGCTGACCTCTCTGATGGCCAAAGACCAAATTTTTTTAACACGAACGGAACCCCACCAGCCCCTTCCCCCCCCCCCCCCCATCTCATGAAATGCGATCCGCCACTGTTTGCGGAATGAGACTGAAATGAAAGAAGAATGTCTATGGCGGGCCGTCGTGGCCATAAATGTTCATTTTGTCAATGCTGAATCAACAGGAGATTGATCGAATACGAGGTCGGCCCCCTATTGCTAGCCCCGTGGATTGCTGCCACGGGGCTTGGCTGCTAGTATTGTATGATTGCATCAACAAGGAAGATGGTTTTTTTTTTAATGAAAGATTGAAACTTCAGCCTCAGAAGATGATAAATATGGTTTTCATTATAGAGAAGTGAAAGTAGTTTTATTGTCTTACACTTGAACTACATTATATGTTAATGTAATTATGAACATTTGTGAATAATTTTATTCAAGCAGTTGGACTTTGAGCAGTCTCAAGCTCATGGTTACTGGTCGCTGCATTTTGTAGCCTCACTCAAGACTTTCTGATAAATTTCAAGTGTATTAAAGCAAACATACAATGTATCAATAGAAAACCCCATTTTGTTCATGTACATGTAATGAACAATGAACATTGTACAACATACATGTTAGTTGTGCCATGTTAGGCCTGTTTTTTTTTCTTCTCTTTTTTCCTGTCTATGTGAATGATATTATTATTGAAAATTCTGTCACAGCACTAATGAAAGATCCCATGCTCCCCTCTTTCCCCACCACCCCTCCCCTCCCACCTCCTTCCCCAACAGTCCGTTTGACCAATCATTCATGCCACTGACAAGACTACCTTCAAATAACTGTTAGCATTATATTAATATTCTTGTGAGGAACATGTACATGTAGGCACTGTTGCTGGTAAAGAAATAAAGAAAGAACAGTGCAATAGTTAAAGTAGACACACGGAGAAAATACACAATATTTGCTAATAATGGCAAATTACATGTTACTGAATAGATTTTCCTTCGTTTATAACGATTGACATGCTGAAAAGGACTTGAATCTCTCAGAAATAGCTGTAATGGTTTTTAGCGTTTTTGTTTAATCGCCCCCAATGGCCGCTCGCGCGTGCGAGGAGCTCCTAGTTTGTTGACGTCGCACCATGGACAGCCCGAACAACAGCCAGCCGATCTGAGCTTGCGCGTGCAGCTTGATGCATACGTATATACACGTAAACAGATTGCTCCACTGTACTAGCTTGCATATGCTGCTGTGTCTCGGATTAATATGGATCTTCTTTTATCACAAACTGATACACCATTGGACAAATCATACAGGGTTTATATCCTTAGAATATCGTGTTTTGAGATATTGTTAACGATTGTGATTATATTGTAGATTTGAACTTGCTGCGATAGATTTTTGAAAGTTTGCAATCATGATAAAGCACGAATTGCCTTGCTCATCTCTCACCGAGGGCGGGAACGATGCGGCGCGTTGGTTTTGGTGAATCGTTTAATTTGCCCATTGACATTGGGAGATATAATGCTTAAATTCCATGTAAATTTATAGCGACTTCATTCTTAAGAAGACTAATTCTGTGTTGAACTATATTGATTTTAAATATCATTTTTTTTTTTTAATATGAATCCCTCCAAATAAGGTTTTAGAGAAAATATAATCATGCCACCGTCATGACTCCCAACTAACTTACACGGATTAACACTACCATCATTAATTTGACAAGGTGGTCATGTCACATTTCCTCCAAAATTCCTTATTTATCGAAATTCAATGGCTAAAAGACCAGAAACTTCCTTAAAATAAAATCAATATATAATATTTAAGAATCAATATGTAAGCATTGAATTGTTTGCAATATTTACAGTCTACTAATTTAGTTTGGCTTAATTCTTACACACGCAACGGGATGGGGTAGTGTATATCAGTCGGCAGGAGCGGATGAATATACAGTTGTCTCTCTCGTAAGACTGCTGCTTTTATCACAAATGCAAAATCTGTCAAATTCATTGCAAGAAGGCAAGCTACAAAATAATGTTTTTTCATTCTGAACAATATCTAAAACCATGAAAAAAAGTTCACATACTGTAACTGAAGAACTAAGGAGCTTTTCCATCCAAATGTTTGGACAAATTATTGTTATAGCTAACGAATGAAATTATCTCGGGATCTGCACAGCACAATAATATAAAGACTTACAAAACCAAATGAACAATTTCAAGATTATGATAACCTAAATATAGATATAAAGGATTATTGGTTACAATAATTTGTCATATATGACAACAAAACTAAAAGTGTGATTTGAACAGTCCACAATGAAAACAATGTCACTTTGTTTTATTATCTTTTTTTCCCCCACTCACTCTCGTGCTGAAGATAGGCCTATTCTAATTATATGTTAATATAATGAAAAATAATACATTATTGAAACGGATTAACTTAAATATATAGAAAAATGGTAGAGGAACAGTCGGCAAGAGATATCACCTTTGACCAGTTAGTCAGGGCCTGGGGAGAAGCATGAGATGAGAACAGAAAGAAAGTTTTCAAGAATCAGAATGTGCAATGTACGCGATATAGCACAGTGCAGGATATATACGTGCATACAGTGGACACGGTACGGGTGCCCAAGGTGTGACGTCATAATCTCGACGCCCTTGCGGGGTACCGCTGAAGCCTAAAAATGGGGGCCCTTCTTTGAAAGGTGATAACTCCCGATCTAAAACAGATATTGACAAGGGGTTTAGATATTCTGAATCAGTAAAGATTTTTCGTTGCAGTGGTATGAATTTTGTTGCAATTAAAAGCAGTTTTGACTCTCCAGTTGTCTACTTTAAACAAGAGCACTGATCATGTGTTTTCATATTTTGTCAGTGTGAATTGTGTGGGCAAGATGTGAAAATGTTCGTTTGTATCAAGTGCGTGACATCCTGCCTTGAATCATGCTGATCTTGACCTTCAATAAAAAGAAAGTCTGAGAAAAAGTACGTACAAATGTAGATTGACCCAAAGGCCGATAGAGAAACTTGACCCTTTTTTCTTTTCTATGAATAAGGCATCTTCAATGTTCATGTAGGTGGTCTCCATCAGACTCAAGTTTGAAATAAGCCAAAGCTAAATTGTGGGGGGGGGGGGGGGGGGGGGGGGTAGCTGAAATGTGATTTCCTTGCTTCACTGGTTGAGTTCAGTCCATTTCTCTTGATTCAATTTTTTTACGACCTTTGGCCTTTCATGGGACAAGAAAGAGTGGCAGATCTCAAAATTCTGTCTGATTATGCTGGTCATATAGCATGGTTGTGGAGGGGTGGTTTCAAATGGTTTTGGTTTACTCATAGTGCCATGCATGGGATCAGAAATAGTGACCGATCTCAAAATTCTGTCTGATAATGCACCAGCTTGCAATGTCCCACTAGCACTACCTTACATGTAGCAGGGGTGGTTTCAAATGGTTTTGGTTTTTATGACCATGCATGGGATCAAAACTCGGTCTGATAATGCACCACCTTTCAATGATGTCCCATTAGCTGCGGACAGCGTGGAAAGATGGACAGCTGTGTTCTACATGCTCTAATGATCATTCAGCTGTTCCAAAATCCATCTTATCCCGGATGCATTCAGTTGTATACACACAGGAGTAGAGAAGTCGTCCTCCTGCTTATGTGTGTGAGGGAGGAGGGATTGGTGGTGGTCCCCGCATTGGTATCTAGAGCACAATAGAATCGGGAGAGGAGGGGGAGAGAAAGAGACTGGGGACGATGCTTTCATGGGACATTATTGATTGAGCTGGATCGTGACTTGATTTATACAATCTGGTATTTCACTCTTGTGTTTTTGTGATGCCATTGATCCGTCTGATATGGAGTAAGGTATATATTTGGATAATAAGGCTTATATTAGATTTGAGAGATCGCATTTAAATAGTATTTTCCTTTTAGCTCTTTCTGATGCTCTACAATGTATGTTATGTTTTGGACTTGTGTTTTCTTTTCATAATTGATATTTCTATAAAATAATGCTATATTGACATTGTTTAAAGAGGAGTATAGGCCTAAATGTACACACCTATACAAACAAACTGAACTTTTGTGAGGGTCATCCTTTCACTGTTTAGGTGCTCATCTGATAAACTTGCATGAGTATGTATGCATACATGTACCAGTCCACATGTGCTTCTTGTTTTGTGTGCTTATTACTGGCTTCCTTTGTTCACGTACCTGGTAATATTGTTTGGGTTTGCAGATGTCCTCCATACAATTTTTTATGGATGAATGGACAGCATTATGTTCATATGAGAGGAATAAATGCATGCATTTTATCTCTTCTTCTAAACATTTGCAGGTTGTGATAAATGTTATTTTGTTGTGGGAGATGATATTTTATGATCCACACATGAAAAAGCTTTCCATTACTGATGTGAACCATATGATATAGGTCTACTTCTATTGTACTATATATTTTTTAAGGTGTACTACATGAGCATGTAGCATTCTCCTTTGCAATTAAGAAAAAAAATCATTACATTGCAATTTAATTTTTCTAATTTCCATAGCATTCTTTTATGCCTTTTGATAAAACTATGAATTTTAAATATGTATTAATTTTGTGCATATTGTGTCAATTTTATCCTTATCCCAATAATACATACTGTGTACATGTAGAGCTCTAGTTATGTTTTTAAAAATTTAAGATATTTAAAAAGGCCTACATGTATTCATTTTCATGGATGGTGATGGTAAAATTTATGTGTACCAGGTATATTACGCCACATTTTTCTTTTAAAAATTCAATAATAATTCAATAATATAATTTTGTTCTTGCTTTTCATATCTTTACAGCATCAATTTTTCCCAGCTTCCCAATGTGACTGGAGGGGCTGACATCACAGCAGCTAACTTCAGTGACCACTTTCCTGACACTTCTGCTCCAGGTAAACATATCATATATCATTGTCCACTCTTTAAATAGTGGAACAATCAGGATATGTACATGTAGTTTGAATCCTGGCCATTGCACAAATGTGATGCATCAAATGAAAATAAGACACAAGTCGCCAAGCATACTCAGCAAAGAGTCAAGGAAATTTGCAAAATAACCCAAAAAAGTCTAATCTGGGGTAAAATATATTTTTGCTTTTCTGAATCTTCAATGTTTCATGTGCACTATGTAAAAGAATTGAGTAGAAAATGATAAAGGGAAAGCATTTGAAAATTGAATATTTTGCTAATATCATTGACTCTATTCTGGCCTTGGACAGACACTAATATACATTTGCTGCACTCTACCCAGGTGAGGTTTATGTGTACTTGGAATTTATGCTAGAGTGCTGTAATGGTATCATAATATGGCGTGTCAGGAGTGTCAAATCTGACAGTCATGGCGCTATGAAAATGGCTATTATTGTTATTCAAGGGCATCGCACTCCGCCCTCCCCCCCCCCCCCCCCCACGAATATTTTGTTAATGTAGAAGCTGGAACAATCCTGTGCCCCGCAAAAGAGATTTTTTTTTTTTTCTTTTTTAAATAGATTGCATCATCAAAGGAGAAAGTTTGACTGAAATAAGCCCTCGCAGATGCAATTTTCCCCTACATGTACAAATGTGTACCCAGTTCAAGAACAATCCAACCATGAAAGAAAAAAAATCTGAAGAAAAACTCACGAGTGAAAAGAATAAGAAAGATGAGATCAATGTATGTATTCAATATGGAATTGATCATTTGAATACAACTATAATGCATCAGGAGCTCATGATTTTTTAATTTTCTTCTTCTTCTTCTTCTTCCAATATGGTACAGTCCACCGCTGGTGTATTATCGTACCTTTAGGGGGGTTACGATGAATAGTATGTAGTTTTATAAATATTTCAAGTCAGACATTATTTCAGTATTTGTTTAGTCTCCATGGTAACCAGCATGGAATGATTTGTTTTTCTTTCTTTCAATAATAGCTATCCAGAAGGTTGGAGGAAGTGGCAGGATGTCGCCTGTACGAGCACACACCATGAAGGAGTATGAGCAGGTAAAGATAATAAACACAGCTGGTCAACTCAGTCTTCCTGAAATCATACATTGTATTGTACACACTGTATGCATACAGTAACGATCACGACTACACAATTTGTGTGAACGTGCAGCAATATAGAAATAATGAATCGTCATGAGTGCAATGGCACAAGATTTTGCATGCGTCGAATAGAGCGTCTCAACAAATGCGAAATCTTGTACCATCGCACGAATAGGACTATTCGCTATTTCTGTTGTACAACGCCTCGGAAGTAAGAAAAAAAAAGAAAAGTAAATTTTCTTCGTTGCACATTTATCTAGCGTAATGAATTGAATCATACCGTGACATCACTGAAACCATGCAACGGTACATTTTGGACGGTACCTGTGAGATGGTAATGTACAAATGTTACACATTCAGCCTTCAAATTGCTTGCGTAAAACTAGCTTAGTAGGCGTTGTACAACACATACAACTCTAGACAATTTCATGATTCTTTGAGTGACATAAATGAGACTACATTGTAGTTTGTTACATTTCATATGGATTGGTTCATTTCCAGTGCCCAAAAAACAGACAAACAGAAAACATGACAGTTAGAGAAATTCTGGTCGTTCAAAGCGTCACGAAACGGTTCCTTAACCCTAAAAGGCCTGGGGTTTTTTGGTCATCTCATGACTGGGGGGGGGGGGGGGGGGCTGATTCCGCCCCCCCCCTGAGATCTCGGCTGCCGACGCGCGATCGCAACGAAAATCGCCACGCGCGTCACATAGGACGTAATCTCCAAAATAGCATGCGTGCAATGTTCCGAAAATTTTTCGGTATTAATTAATTATGCTAATTTATGCATAAATTTACATGTTGCTCTAATTCATTAAATAATGCTCCAAAGTCGCTAATTTTTTATTTATAAGCTCTTTGTGAGATTCTGATGAAATGGATTTAAAAAAAAATTCCGTATCAAATTTCATTTCTTATGTATTTCATTGTTTTATTAATTTCTTATGTATTTCTTTGTCTTTTAACTTTTTGTTTTCTATTGTTTTTTCAATGGGAATTGTCGGCGACATTATCACAACCACAAAGAACCAAAAACTAATTAATTTGAAGCAGTAAAAGCAAAAATAATTATACATTTATGAATAAATACCTTTGTATTGGATTTGTACACAAAATCACGTTTTGAGCCACTTTCGGTCTGACGAGCATGTACAAAATGTTGTGTAACTTAAGACCCGCGTACCCGGACGTCGCAAATTTGGTCTTAAAAGTTGCGCGAAACTTGAAAGAAAAAAGTCATGAAAAAGCGTGTCGACAGCTTTATGCATTACCAAGATCTTACGCGAAACGTCGAGGGGGGGGGCGGAATCAGCCCCCCCCCCCCCCCCCCCCCCCCAGGCCTTTTAGGGTTAATATTCTTTCATTTAGTCTATCAGACCTGTGTATCAATTAGTGGTGCCCACACCAAATTTACTGAATACATATACACTGTCAGGGTTCCCAGCCCATCAGGGAAAATGATTTTACTTTTTTCCAGTCAGGGAAAAGTCAGGGAATTTGATAATAATGCTTAAAAATCAGGGAAAAATCAGGGAATTCTGATTGGCCCAAAAATAGAAAGTTTGGTAGTCAGTCAGACTAGTTAGTGTTTTATACTGCAAATAGTTCACGGCGACAACAAAGAAAAAACGCGAAACTGGAAATGGGGTTTAAATAATTATCAGGGAATTTTTAGATTTCATCAGGGAAAAATCAGGGAATTTTGTTTTCTTGAAATGCTGGGAACCCTGACTGTAGCTGTGGAGAAAGTGTATGCGTAACAGACTTGACATAAATTATATTTTGTATCATGTCCATTATGGTCGCAAACTTTGGATTTTCTCTGCAAGTATGCAGTAAGACATTTTGAAATTGGCCATTGGTCTCATCAATGCGGTAAATATTCTGAAGCTCAATGACAATTAACATTAATGCATAAAACTAGTGAGGCAGTTTGAAGGAAAATAGTATTCATATTACAGTAAAGTAGCTGGTGTTGATTTAACATTTATGCTGCCCAAAAAATAAATAGATAGCATTAGGGGCTACTTGTACTGCTTTATTTTTTAGTACGCTACAGGTTCTGATTATCTGAGATGATGTTTTGTTTCTTATGTGAACATATTTTTTAATGTTCCCTCCCCCACATTTTTCCTTCACAGCAAATCTCAGACCTGAAGAAGGAGAACTTCAGTCTCAAACTGCGCATCTACTTCATGGAGGAAAGAATGCAGCAGAAGTTTGAAGACAACGATGACATCACAACAGTAAGTCCTTAAAAATATGGTTCTAGGACATCTTCACCCGAGACAATTACCCCATGGACAACTACCCCCACCAAAAATATACCCCCTGACCCTACACCTAACCATAACCCTGGCCCTATTTCTGGGGGTAGTTGTCCTGGGGGTGTTTCACAAAGAGTTTAAGTAGACTTAAAAATTGCACTTAAATCCCTATTTGCATGCGTTATATTATGCATCACCTCATTGGTCAGATCATGCCCAGGGGATGCGCACCATTGAGATGTCTATCAATGAGATAGCGCGATGTTTCAGAGGATGCGCATAGAAGTTAAGAGTGATTTTAAGTCTACTTAACTCTTTGTGAAACACCACCCTGGGGGTAATTGTCCATGGGGTATTCGTCCTGGTACGGGCTAAAAGAAATTACAGTTGATCAGTGTTAAAAGAATAGCATTTAACATATTATCATGTAGACACTGTAACAGGTTTTCCACTCTACATGTACCTGGGAATCTGGGAAAGCCTTGAAGATTATTTTCACTTTTTCAAGTCAGGGAATTTGAGAAGAATGCTACAAACTCAGTGACTTGTGATGCATCAAAATTATTTGAAATAGATCAAAATATTTATCCTGGAATTTTTAAAAACATCGGGGAAAACTAAGGGGAAAATCAAGGATTTTTTCCCCTAATATAGTGGGAACCCTGTGTAAATGTGCATATCATGTAAAAGTAGAGTATTTATATATGTACATGTACTTCCCATTTGACTTGCTGGTTTCCCCAGTGTTGCCATGGTATTTTGCTTCAGAAATCAAGAGATCTGGAAATTTGACCTTGCAGTATCAACTCAAGAGATAAGATATCCTGTCTGTGCAATATCTTATCTCTTTCTAATCTTACATGTAGACCATCTTCAAAGAATTTTATCTCTTTCAAATCTTAAACCGATGTTCACGGAACCGTATGTCTTTCAGATCTTGGACCATCGTTCAAGGAATTTAAAAAGGAAATAGTGTGAAGCATTATTAAGGAAACTTCCTGAAAGATATCTTGTGATCTCTCACAACCACAAGCAATGAACTTGATACTCAAGACTTAACACTATACATGTAATGTATCAGCTAAAATATGAACAAGTGGTACACTTCAATATTTTGTATTAAAGCGAAATAATTGTTGTGATTGTGAAATTAAATTGTACAAGAAATTGATCCAAAATGATAAGAACAGGTTGAAACAATTCACCTTAGAACTCTTGTGTACTGTGAGGTTTTTGGATAAACAAAATGATTCAAAATTATCCCAATTCTGCCTAGAGTAACATGCACTAAACACAAAAATGCATGTATGGGACCGCAAACAAATGTTTGGTCCGAACATTTCTGCTTTTTCTTGTCATATTATGACATGATGGCATTTGAAGAAAAAAAAAGTAATTTGAAAGTTTCCAATAGCTTTGTTCACATTCCCACTACACTAGATTTTCTTTACAAAAATTTGCAATCGTAATATAGAATGCTTTGAAAGACTTTACACATTGCAACAGATGTAGACATTTAAAACAGAAACAGTCAAGATGATAAATGTCATAGGCCTATATTTTTTTAATCATTTCTTAATATATGAAAACTTGTCAAAAACATGTTCATTTCCAGTAAAAGAAAGTAAGCTGATGAAGGTGGAAAAGGACAGAAAGACATTCTAAATTGGTTGCGAGCTTAATTCTGCCAAATTTACATCCTTTCACAGTGGACATATTAAGAGGACATTTCATTTCAGTCATTTCATTTCTTTGTACTACACGTATATTAAGTCCAAAGTTGACAGAACAAAAAATAATTGTTGTGTTCACATATAAAGAAATACAACAATGATGTAATATTTAAGCCAAATAACAAATACAAAAAAAATACTCTGCAAAAGTCCAACACCCCAGGTTCCGCGAAGGGAGTGCACATGAAGGTGCAGTCCTCCCACAACACCGCACTTTTTGCGGTGTACATGTATATCGAATTAACATATTGAGAAACAATCACATGTTGGCCGACTTGGATATATGTGAAGGCCTACATGTACATCTGATTATTGTCTGGTGTCTGAAAAGGAAAACCATTGTTTAGTCATCATCCTGCAATATTAAGGTAAAGTTGGGTAACAAGAAAATAGAAAGTGCTAACAACTTGATTCTGAAAACTTTCTGAGCTGTAAATTTCTGATTCGCTTGATAACCTGAAAACTTAATAATGCACTTAGCGTCAGGAGCTCTTTGATTGGACGACCTAATTGGATCATCTGAGTCATGTGATAGTGTCATTAGGGCATTGGAATGTCCGGGAAATGTGGCAAGTTTCATGAAATGCTTGTTACTTGCCATTTTGTACTCATATACCGTGTTTATACTGTGACTCGGCTCTCGTGTCGAATCCTCAGGAAGGGTTCAACACTGCTAAGAGTGAACCTGTGATCGTGTTTATATACATAAACAAAAAAGGCGTGTTCAACACGGCTCACAGGTCACGGGCGGAAGTAGATGGACATCATTAATGTGTGTTGGGATGTATAGCAGAATTCTACCAGTGACCTCAAGGTCATCAATTTCGACACGGCTTTCTGTTTACACACAGAGAAATTGCCATGTCGAACTTGCCTCCCTTATCGAAACCTACGATTCGGGCGGAGCAAAAAAAGCGTATCAAACTCAGGTCGCGGATCACATTGATCCCGTTTACATGCCATTAAATATGTGTGTCGAACACGATTGCCGTATCGAACCCTCGAGCCGAGTCACAGTGTAAACATGGTAATAATCTTGCCTAAGAACAGTTGATGAAACACAATATGACGATTTTCTCCTTCTGGATTACACAGAAGGGAACAGTGGCATAGTCTTACATCATAAATAAGCAGTTATGTACAAACAAGTAGATTACATTTCGCTAACTGTCACAACAGGCATGCTTGGGTATTAAAGCTGGTGTATAGTTTCGGGAGAAAGACAAATTAATTTTGGTTCACATTAAGATAAATTATGAAAGATTGAATCCAATAACTATAATAAAGCAAATTATAGTACTTGAAATCTCGTTTTAGTGTCTTTATTTCATAATATAAGGATAAAAAAGATAAGTCGGGGACCTGTCTCATGTTAGTGCTCACGTGGAAAACCAATGGGGATTCTCTTAATAATAATAATAATAATGCGATTTGTTTTGCACACGTATCCACTCTGTAGAGTGCTCGAGGCGCATTATCATATTATTATTACCCGCCTTAGCTAGGCTACCCCGAAAGGCGCTCACAGCATTCAAGGAAATTCTTCCTACCTGTACCCATTCACCTCACTTGGGTCAAGTACGGCAAATTTTGTGTGGGTGTTACACACAGATCGTTCACACTAATACAGGCCATAACCTCTGGCGTGCGAACCTGTCAGCAGAGGTCTAAACGGCAGTTAAATTACGCTTCATTCAAACTTTCTCAATGAAATATTCATCGGAAATGATGAAAGGAATGTCACAAGATTTCTCACACATATCTTTTTGTGGACAACATGTAACTACATTTGATCGGTTTTGTGCCAATTCTTTTTTTGTTACCAAAACTATACACCAGGTTTGAACTTTGATATATATAGTGCGTCCCAGGAAAAGTGGAATCTGGATAGAATGTCGTTTTTTTTTTTTAGGTGAAAACAAACAATTCATGAAAAATAAAGTGTGTCAAAATAAAGTTTATTTTGTCTTCTTTCTTTTGACACACAATACAATATGGAAGAGCAACACATATGAGTTAAAAATCTTAATGATTTGCTGAATAGATGTGTTGCTCTTTCATACTGTATTTGGTGTTTAAAGAAAACAAAGAATAATTATGCACTTTATAATTCATGAATTGTTCCGGTTTCCGCTCTTTGTTTTACGAAAAGTGATACAATATACGAGATTGTGCTGTGTATGTACAGTTTGTACATGTACATGTATTTAAATTACATTTTGAATGATAATGTAGGAAGCAAGACTTGTTTTGACAATTTACATGTACGCTATCCCATTTAATTGTTTTTCCACTTCCTGTACATAAAGCTGCCTTATGATGTCATTTCCATGTGCCATTTGTTTTGATTTACCGCAATATTTGTGGGATTGTTCCAAAATGTTTTTCCAGATTGCTTAAAATCATGTGGTTTCTTGGCTGATTTAACCAAAGTTTAGATCCATTTGTCTCAATGTAGAAAAAGAACAATGTGAGGAAAGAATATTTTTCAGGGCACTATGAAATACAAACAACAAATAATACACACTGCTATACAAAAAGGACAGGATATAATGTTGTTGTTTTTTTAACCATGTAAACAATGTCATTGCAGCTTTACATGAAAATGTATTTTTCTTGTGCATGAATGCTTTTCTTTGATGTTTTTCTTTCACAGAACATTGAGCTGAAAGTTGAAGTTGAGAGCTTAAAGAAAGAACTGACTGAGAAACAACAGTTGCTGGTCAAAGCATCGTAAGTTACTGTAAACATGAAATGTGATGTTATTGATTCAGAATGCTGATGCAGTCATGTGGCTGTAAATAATTTTTTTTTTTAAATCATGGACCCTTCCCATTCATGGTAATCTTACATGTGTATAAGTTTTAAATGAGTCCGGGGGGGGGGGGGGGGGGGGGGGGGGGGGGGGGGGGGGGGGGGGGGGGGGGGGGGCATTTTTATCAAAGGACTTGTCCGGACATTTTATCCGACAAATTTGCTCTCAGCCAATCAGATGCAAGCATTTCAGTAGCTTATAACAGTTCGTCGGATAAAACGTCTGACAAGTCCTTTCATGAAACGCCCACCTAATGGGTCAAAACCACCCATAAGTGGCAAAAAAATATCAACAACAGAGTAAATGCTAGGAGAAGCCAGGTGTTTTCTGCATGGGATAGTATTGATACCATTACATGTAACTCTTACTCTAAAATACAATAGATATACTTTAGTAAAGTACAAGTTTTTGGTCTCATAATCTGTTATTAATTGACACATACCAAGATTCTGTTTTTGTTTAAAGAATAACGTATTATGATGTAATGTCCCTGTCCCTGAATATATTTGGGATTTAACATTACCCGGTAATCATAATTATTGCACCTTGATTACTTCCTATATGTAATTGATGTCACTGACCCACCGGGCAAGTAAACAAGTCATACCGAGTCATTCAGGTAGTTTTTAATTTGTGAGGCAAGGCATACAAAATCAATTAAAAGGATCGTTACATGTCTATGATGTGTAGTGATTCATAAAGTCAATTCCTGACATTAATTCTTATTGGTCATGTAATTGGCTCATGATTTGAAACCTGCGCATTTCATACATGTATTTATAGTTGTTGGAGCATATGTCGTATGAACAAGCTGTAGTTATTATGTAGACACGTTTGTAGGACATATGCTACAGTGACCTCTATTTTACAGTCAATCACTATTTTAGTATTCAAGCTCAACTTCAGCCTTTGAGTAAACACTATACTTAACCCAAAATCTTATTCAAAACCCCATCACAACCCTAACCATAGCTATACATATAAAAGAAAATAAAGCCTTACTGTATTGTAAATGTCAGCACTTAATATTCATCACATTCAAGACACGTTTTGTACAACATAATGCTTTGGGGGCAATTTCTCAGCGGTCAATCCCTTTACTACTGGCAATTTTTTTTTCGAACTTCAGTCCTAAAGTCAATGTTACATGCAGATAACTAAACATAAAACCCAAAATTTACACCATAACCCTAGCCAAACATATTGGACAAAATAAGCATGGAACACTTGTTGCAGGAACAACTGTCGCCAGAACAAATGTTGAGCACCTCAGACACTGTACACAATTTAAAGGGATGTAGTAACATTGAATGACATTCAAATCCCATTTTATTCAATTTAGCTTATTTTGCATAATTATAAGCACTAAGGTCATTCTTGTATCTCTTCAAAATTGCAAGCTAATTCCTTGCTTTACCTTCGAGATATCAATGATTTCATACACAAATGTTATAAACCATCCCCGAATGGTTTATAAAACCATGTGCTTTTCCACATAGCACAATATACACCCATTTCCTTTTGTATAGTCCCCGTCCCTAGCGGCCTGCTGAGCTAGCAACAGAGGGGTAATACATGAACTGGTGTTCGGCTGTATGCTGGGCATTGTTTGTTACACTGTTCTATTAAAGGTAGTAAATGACCTCCATTTGATCTGAAACTTTCAGTAGTTTGTTTTTACTGTTGGAGCAGTATAATTTTATTAATCTTGATCTAATTGCTCTTGTTTTTGAAAGTTACCAAATCCCTTTAATACAGTACATGTATACACATTTATATTATAGCCTTGTACTCAAAGAGGAACTACTGCATTTTCATGGGACTGAGAAAGACCATAACAATCTATCTTCCTCTTGAGACAAGAGTATTGCGGAAATGTTGAAATAAAAAAAGATGGCTTCTAGCCAGAAACTTTCTACTGTCAAAACATACATGTATTTGTATTATAAATTGTGTACAGAACTGGAATATGCATCTTGTGTGTGTATTTTGTTTCAGCAATAGCAGCAAGTACATGTAGTTTAACCCCTAATCATTACAACTGACACATACACATGTATATTGCAGGTTCAGTTCACCTTAAAATACATGTAGTTTTGGGATATGATAGGGGTTGACCAACAAATACAAAGATTTCTCCTGTGATAATGAAACTGTTTGAAATGGAAATTTGATCCTTCAATTATTGCGGGTTACCCTTGCCTTCAGAACTTTCCTCTTTAAAATTATGAGGTTGAGATTTTGAGAATTAGCTTCAGTGGATTCAAGTAGATCTACAAAAAATGTATGCACAATGAAAACCAAAAGCAAACCCACATTTAAATATCAAGATTTCAACAGTAAGTATGTTACAGCGCATATGGCAAGCTATTTGTGTATGGATACATGTACATGTACATCTGATAAGAAATTGCCTATAAGGAAGACTTTGTTAGTGTAACATTTGGTCTATAGGAAACCATTCTTTCAGGATGTAAGGATTAGATCCTCTTTCAGGGAGTAAAAAAAAATCATCACATTATTGTAATTTCAGTTTTGTTTTTGTAAATTAATTGGTAATTTCTCGAGAGCTGTATAACTAGGATTAAAATAAGTGAATTTTATGAGACCAACCATCCTATTGCTATTGTTTTCTTCTTTTTTTGTTTCCATTTATTTCTCCATCATTTTTTTGTTTCATGTCTCACTCTCCTTTGTATGATGGTTAATTTCCCCTCCTGTCTTCCTGTGGTCATTTCCCCTCTTTCTCTCTCTCTGCATATCTCCCTTTCGCCCTTTCTCTCTTCCTATTTTTTCTTTCTCTATCTTTTCTCTACCTGTCATAAAATAATCATGATGTCTCTCATTTTATCTCTGTACATGATGCAGTATTTGGTACCCTGGGGTACCAAATGTCTGTCTGTCCAAAGTTATATATAAACTCTTGAGTAGTTACTATAACAAGCTAAATTAGTACTATTATTGTCATTAGATAATATTAAAGAAGGAAAACAGGCATTGTGATCATTGTCGCACCGATCATACGACCATGAAATTAATACTCAGTGTGAAAACACTGCATAACTGTATGCTATTGGACACGAGAGGGCGCTGCACAACGCGGTACCCCGGGTAACAACGGTACCCTGGTGTATGGCTTGGTGCATCATATATCACTCTCACTCTATTTTGATACTTCTCTTTCTCCATCCTATAGTAATGCTGTGGAGAGTTTAGCCCATGAGAAGGATGTAATTGCTGAGAAGCTGAGAGAAGAAAAAGATGATGCCCTTAGTCAACTCAAGGAGGATCTTGATGGGAAATGCCACAGAATACAACAGGTGGGTCTTAGTACCAGGGGAAAAATACAGGGTGAATGGGGCAATCTGCTTCTGAAATGCACAAAAGTGCCATAGAAAACCACAAGAAAGCCCCTGATTTAAAACTTGGACTTTATCTTAGGGCTGATGCATGACATGATTCAATGTCAGATTAACGTAATCGGTGCCCTGTAACACAAAAACTTACGATTGATTAAAAGATACAATTGATTTTTTCTCGGTAGCCTCATTTGGAAACCATGTAGAATCATGCATTATAATTTGGATATTATTAAGAGGAGGGTAAGGGCTAGGGTTTGGAATAAGATCATCAACTTTGGAGCATCCTGTCCATGATGAGGCTACCTCAAAAAAAATCAATCGTAACTTTTTATCAATCGTAAGTCTTTGTGTTACACCCCACAGGTTTGAGAGTAGAAAATAAAATATCGTTCCCCACCTCCCCTTGCATGTACATGTACCTATGTCATCAATAATGCCACCTTTCATCACAGCTTTTCATGATCTTTGAAGTTAGAACTATGGAATCTAGTAGAATGTAATGAAATACATGTAAACTGGACTCACTAGCATACAGTTAATTGCTATTGCAATAGATTATGCTGTTTATAAATGAGAAAATTTTGAAAGAATGATTCGAAGTTGGAAATGCAATGTTATTTTTAAAGTCCCTAATTTCATGCACAAATCAGACATTTTTATCTGAACTTGTTTATAGCTACGTTGTATCTTGAATTATCTCTATTACTGTATATGCTTAGAAATTGCCGTACATAAACTTTCGTGATTGAGGGCTTCTGGCGCATATTCGCGTGTTGTTCTATTCATGTTCACGACTCTCAAACACATTCATCCCATACTGGGCTAAATTCATGTGGTGTTCAATTTGTACTTACTTTGTCACGCACGAAATTGGCAAAAGTAAAACCCCCACGAAAGATATAGTATATACAATGTATGCAATATAATGCTTTTTGTGTTTTTTGTGTTTTAAATGTCACTATTTGAAGATTTATGTACATTTCATGAACTTTTAACTTTTGGTTATATAATTAAATAAGGAATTGGAGGACCTGCAGCGTGCCAATGAGGGCCTCCAGCAGCAGCTCAACAATGCGTCTTCTACACAGGACAACTTAGAGGGCGCCCTTCAAAATAAGAAGATGGTCTCTCAGAAGCAACACATGGATAATAAAGAAATACTAGCTGATAAAGACAAGTAAGTCTCAGGATTTTTTTTTTCTTTTTTAAACTAGACAATTGCATGGTGATTGGTGTGACACAAAAGAACACCAGTTTTCAACCTTCAGATAAGAATAAAAGTTATTTCAAAAGCAATAACAAGAAAAACCAGACAAATAAAAGCAAGAAGGTCCAAGAAGATTTTAAAGAAGGCAATTGCATGGTAATAGAAGTGACAAAGCACACAACTCAAATTTGAATTATGAAAAAGATTGGTGGCGAGGGTTTTTGGTATTTCTCAATCACCCCTTTTTATTGACTTGATATTGAATTTTACGTCACCCTGTTAAAAACAAACGATGGTTATGGTAGGAGTAAAGGAGTAATGCAAACCCTCTTATCTCATTACGATTTAGTTTTCTTGTTATCCAGGGATGCGTTTCCGTCGTAATTGCAATAATTTCACTGACATCAGATTGAAATGCGTGTTCCGATGAGAAGTCGCAAACTTTTAACATACGGTAGTTTCGTGAAACATGGCCCAGTTTAAGAGTCCACAACCAGTGCTTTTGTGTCACTACATGTATGTCACTGCGGACATGGGTGGTGTTTCACCAAATCGTTCTTAAAGTTACAAACAACTTTAAGAACGACTGGAATATGTTCTTGGATGCCATACCAATCACATGCTTTATGATTTAGCACAAAAACTGATCACCAGTCATTCGTAAAGTCATTGGTAACTTATGAACGACTTGGTGAAACACGCTACTGCCCATTAATAGCAGAAACATGGTGACAGCGTTAAGGTCAGTACAGATAGATGAGGCATGTGTGCATTTGACCTCTATTTATTGGGAACAGTAGAAACCTGAGGAAAATTTAATTAGGACAGACCTTGAGTATCTCACAGTATCCATAAAGTAGGATTAGGGTGGTGTTTGTGGGATGCTTATAACCTGAAACCCCTGACCCTAAACCCTTGGGACTAGGGTTAAGGTTAAGTTTAGTGTAGTTTAGGGTTATATTTAAGGTCATGGTTGTCAAGACATCTAGTTGTAGAAACACCCCCTCTCGACTACATGTATCCTCGAGAGTTGTCTTTGTTTGAGTTGCATGAATCCTTTGGAAACTTTCCAATATTTGGTCCTTAGATTAGTAATTCTTCAATAACAAACCTGAAAGTCTTTTGGCTTGTAGACATAACCACTGGATTGTTTTTGTTCCATATTTGATTAAACCCTTTAGCAGTTTAGAGGCTGTGTGTAACATGCTAGCTTACTCATCAGCTACCTGTCAAAATGTATTTAAACAGTCAACACAAAAGACATTATTATGTACAAGAATCTTCTACAGAACATGTACATGTATGCTAAAAGAGCAAACAGATAGTTATGGGCAAGGAGAAAGCTAATAGGTTGCAGTTGATTTTAGCGCAAGGGTTAAGATGGAAATTTTTAGTCTGTGCCTGCAGACTACATGTACATATCAGATCCTGTTGTTATACAGCTCATTGACCTGAACTCAAAAGGCTTTCATCATATGCCAATGTCCGTCAAAACTTGTCGTGATAAACATGATGTTCTGACTAGAAAGAGGTCAGACAAGAAAGTCAAGTGACTATTAGGCCTTGATCTTGTCACTTTGGTTTTGTTTGTTATTTTCAAGAAAGCAGAAGAAGTCTGTTGCATATTGTCAAAATGGGTTTAAGTTTTAACCCCATTTTCATGACATCTTTTTTTTTACTTTCCATTTATTCTTTGAAGTACATATATCTAGAATCTCATTAGTGAAAATACATCTTGGGCATGTCTTTTCCATGTTAAAAGTTTGTTAATACTAGAAATTAGGCTGCCTTTTCTCTTCTTTTCTGTCAAATCCAGTCATTTCTTGTACCAATAGAAGGCAAAGAACTTAGTTGATTTTACCATAAATAAAGGCATCTCTGGGTCTAGGAGAACATATTGATCTAAGTATGAACTCTTATAAAAGGCACCTAGAATAACGGTGTATGTTAAAAGGAACTTGGTAGATGAAAATGGTGTATGAATTGCAAAGATCCTTTGTTCTGTGTTAAGATTGGCAAGTGCTTGTGCCTATAAACTGTACTAACTAGGGGATTACCCTATCACTGCCATCTTGCGTAGAGTAGCTCTCTAAAAGCTCAAGGTTTACATGATTTCCTTGAAGTGTCTGTTTCTCATTATGGTAATTTTTAAAGCATGGTTCTTTCTTTTACATTCTTCCTCCCTTCATCTTGGTTTTTGTCATGTGCTTTCTGGTTTTCATTATGGTATATGGCAAAGTCACTGTTGATTGTTCTCTCTATAGGCCTACCCACTCTTTAAAAAAAAATGGTAACTAAACACAAATAGTTTTTAGTCCAGGGCCCGTATTCCATAAACTATACTTAAGCAATTTTGCTTAAGTCTAAGTATTTTTTCTAAGATTTTCTCCAGGAAAAAAATTTCTTAGCTTTTATTCCAAACACATAAAACACTTTGTCTGAGCTCAGAAAACTTTAAGCAAAAGTCTTAATTCTGTTAATATTGTCATGTTTAATTTGTGGCCTCAAATGAGCTTGCCATATAATCAACATTCAGATTAAGCCACTAGTTAGAAGGCTTAAAGTTAGGACAAAATTCGCTTTTCTAATGTGCGTATTTGTAGGCGCAACTCAATTTAAGACGTTTTACTTAGGCTAAATCAAAGAATCTATGCTCAACTGTCAAAAATAGGCTAAGAAAAAATCCTCTTAGTTAAAACAAAAATTTATTTCAGCAAAAAAATTCTTAAATTTCATGCTTCAGTCTAACATTTATGGAATACGGGCCCTGGGCTGTGTTTCACCAAGTCGTTTGTAAGATGCCTGGTGATCAGTTCTTGCCCTAAATTATAAATCATGCGATAAGTATAAAACCCAATATACTCCAGGCGTTCGTTAAGTCGTTAGTAACTTTACGAGCAACTTGGTGAAACTCCACCCAGGGCTGAAATTAGCCGATCTTCTGTAACATTAGTGTTATGGATTGACTGCGGACTAATTGTTACTGAGCAACTGTCATAAGCCTGATAGTCTGATATTATTCATAACCTACAAATCACTTAAAAGAAGTGTTATTTATGAAGCACTTTTCAAATCCAGATATGCTGGTATGTAGATGTATGCAATGTTTATCAGAAACGTGGGTTACGTGAAAAGTTGCGTGTGTATTAACCTGTCCTTGATGTGCTTGAGGCACAGTCATCACCAGGAATAGCAGAGTTATACCGCGTTTACATTGTGACTCAGCTCTCGTGTCGAATCCTCAGGAAGGGTTCGACACTGCAAAGAGTGAACGTGTGATCATGTTTATACACAACAAAAAAGGCGAGTTCAACACGGCTCCCAGATCATGACTGGAATAAAGAGACGTCATTAATGTGTGTTGTGATGTATAGCCAAATTCCACATCTGACCTCAAGGTCATCGACTTAGACACGGCTTTCTGTTTACACCCATAAAAATTGCTGTGTCGAACCCGCCTCCCAGATCGAAACCTACGATTTTGGCGGAGCAAAAAAGGCGTGTCAAACCCGGGTCGCGGATCACACTGATCCCTTTTACATCGCATAAAATTGCCGTGTCGAGCACGATTGCCGTGTCGAACCCGCGACCCGAGTCACAGTGTAAACGAAGTATTAGTGTTTGAATTCTTCTTTCATGGGCCTCCTGCCAATAAACTAATCTTAGATGACATGAAAACAACACCCGACTTCATAGTTCCAGGGTTGCTATTTGGTTTGTTATGATGCTATGTGCGCAGTCCATATTAAATGCGAAAGTATTAAACATTAGGTGATCTTGAAAAAAACATTGTGTATACTTCTACTAATATTCAAATTTGATTCATTTATATTTCAAGCAAAACAAGGAATCCCTTAGTTCTTTGAAATATATTTGATTATCATAGCTTTCTGTCTGTACTCTTAAATGTCCCAAAACAGACTTTCACTAAAAAAGTAACCTCAATGGTGTTTCACCAAATCGTTTGGAATGTTATGAACGTCGTGGTGAAACACCCCCCTGGAAAAAGATTATTTGATTAAATGTATCAGCATATATGTATCTCATAGTATTCAAAGTTTAATGTAAGCATGTTACGCTCTGATCAAATCCTGTCTGGGCCTCTAGGCTTCCTGTTGACCTGATGATGCAAAAACATATCCAATTCAGCAAGCTTTAGGTCTGCTAACAAAAAAGGTTTTAGGGGTAAAAAGTATTGTTTTAATATGTTTAACATATTATAAATACATGTACATGTTACGTACCTGATGGGGTAGTGTTTTGTACATGATATACCCATTTAATTTATAAGTGATGTATATAAACAAGTGCCAAATTGATGCCCGTCAACATAAATGACAGTGGTCTGTGCAGAATGCACACAAACACCGATAATGGTTTATCACTAGGCCTACATGTAGCAATTATTTGTCTTTTTTTCTTCTTTTTTTTTCTCTACAACATTGTAAGACATGTATGAAAGAGGGGAAAACACACAGCATATAATTTGTAGTACATATACATGTATCTTGCCATGTATCAAATCCAAAATAAAAGAAATTTGTCTAAAAGTTTTATTGACCTTACCAAACATTGATATGGGCTTTCCCCGGATAAAGTTAATCTGAATTAAGTATAAGTGCATGGGTAGGGATGATTAAAACCCTTGCCTTTTAAGCATGTCTGTAACAAATCAATTTGATTAGCAAATGATGACCTCAAGTGAGGTTGTCGTGCCAACTGAGCATTATCATTTCAGCAAAGGACTTAATCGTTAACCTTATATTCGATTAGGGACCCTAGACTTTGTGTTGAATGATGATACGCACACCTGTTTTCATGGTAGGGGTGTAGTGTTTGATTCGAGGGTCTTTACTAATTTGGCATCTGTGGTCGGATTTTGTTTATAATGTTCAAGTTTGATAAAACGCTGGCAATGTGACAATTGAGATTATTGTACTTTGTGTGTACCTCACGAAGGTGAATATCACTATGCTATAATATTATATTGCCCGACTGTTTAGAGAACAAATGTTTGCTGTAAAACCAGAAACATTTGTGACATGAAACTTTCGCAAGTTGGAGCCGACGGCCATTTTTGCAGAATGAAAGTTTAGTAAATTGCCGCTCATCAACTTTACTTGTACAGTGTATAATATTGTAGTAGCATTCGATGCATTGTGTAGACATACAATTTCTCAGGCATTTTATTTTCACGAATCTCGCCTCCACGCAAAATTGCGAAAGTGTCATACATGTACATGCATAAATGTCTGGTTTTACAGGACTTAGTTTAAAACAAATAACCAGAGGGCAATAAAGCTTTAAATCATATCAAATGGGCTTTGTAATGTATACACGAATGTTTTTCCAAAAGGTACCTTTGTAGGGTATCAACTTAATTTAAAATCGAGTACTATCCGGTGATGACACAACTATACTATATTGGACTATCTACTATTTATATTCGCGTACATATACATGTACTTTCGCGATTGAGGGCTTGTGGCGCATACCGGTATTCGTGTGTCATTCAATTCAAGTTCACTAACTCTTACATGTATTAACACATTCACACAACCTCCCTCATTCCATACTGGGACATATTTGTGTGGTGTTAATTTCGCGTTTGCTTTATCACTCAGGAAATTTGCGAAAGTAAAACCCCCACAAAAGTTATAGCTTTAATATACAGTATCTCTTTTACTGCTACATAAATGTAGTACACATGCAGGCCTCTACAAAAATTTTATTTTTTGCTTGCCCGGTTGGGCAAGTGAAATTTGTTTTTGCTTGCCCACAAGGAAAAAACACTTGCCCAGATTTTCTTTTCATTTTATTTGTTTTGACCCTAATCATGATTTTATTCTAAATAGCAACTACCATCTGAGACCTAATAAGAGGTCTATAAACGAAGAGCATATAGGAAGATTGCATACAAGAATATTTAGCCATTTTTTGTGTGATATTTTGTCTGATTCGTATTCATAAACACATTATGTTTTGAGGTGAAATGTCGCACATACATTTTTGCTCTCAAATCATGGCTTGCCCGATCAGGCAAGTGAATTTGATCTTTACTTGCCCGCCAGTGGTTTTCACTTGCCCCGGGCAAGTGGGTTTGTAGCGCCCTGCACATGTGGGCCCTTAATGAATTTAACTTTTCCATCCAAAACAAATGTTCAAGTTTCATTCAGGTTTGTTGGTTGAACTGTCAGCATTGTCAGGAAGTTCCACGTGTACAGAGATAACAGGATATTTTTAGTACTTTTAATAGGAACTGTTCTCAATGTATTTGTAAATAGGCTCTTGTCCTTCATTGGAAATGTAAAACAAATGAGTGTATGAAGTCGTAAGATTTTAGCATCAGATTTAATTACCTCGCAGGGGTTTTTACACCTAATGTGATGCATACAAGCCTCATTCCATTGTTCTTTTCTCTTCGCTTTTATTTATTCATTTATTTATCCTTTTTTTTTTGGGGGGGGGCGGTTGGACACATCGGAAGTTCTATGTGTACAGAAATGAACAGGATATTTTTAGTACTTTTGTAGGATCTATGCTCACTGTAATTGGCTATTGTATGTGATGGGCGATGAAAACTTGTTTGTATATTTTACCATTAGTTATTGATTCTCTCTCGGGGTTTTTAGACCTAATGTGATGCATACAAGCTGCATTCCATTTTTTTTTTTTTTTTTTTTTTTTTTTTTTTTGGGGGGGGGCACATGAGAAGTTCCATGTGTATAGGAGACAAGCAGGATATTTTTAGTACTATCGTAGGCTCTACCATCACTATAAAGGGCTATTGTCCTTGGTGATATCAAAACAAAATGATACATCATCACATGACAGTGTAGTAGTAAGAGCTTAACAGTGATCTCCCTCGAAAGAGTGACAGCATTAGCGAAACAGAGCAATCCCAGGCAAGCTATTATGACTCACACATATCCCTTAATAAACTCGTGTAAAACTGGAGTTGTAGTAGGAAACAGACGCAGGAAGAGAGACAGATTAAAAGTGGCATTCAAGTGTCATACTACAATGTTTTGCAGCTAGAATGGAAAAACAAGTTTATGGAATTTTAATTCAAAGAGTCAATTAATTTCTGGATGCAACAATATTTTATAAGGTTTGTTGAACGATAAGAGAACATCCTATAGTACAATGTTTCGGAAAATAGAACGTAAAGGGTTCCAGTGTGGTAAGAAAACATAAACACAAACTATTAAACTCTACTTCTATACAATCTTCTGCAATTATATCATTGACTTGTGAGTATAGGACTTTCGTTACAAATGTAAATGGCGCTCTTGTCCAAGAATAGGAAAAGAGCTTATCTAATAATTTCAGCCAGAGCTGTTTATCCTAGTTTTTTATGACAAAACATATCTTAGACAAAACACAATACTCTTCTGTTGCCAATGTGAAGAAGAAGTTATGCTTACAGCTGCAAAATGTCTTATACGTGGGTGAATTAACATTTGCGTTGACTGCTCAAGGGTGTGTCTTAGATCTATTAGCTTGTTAAACGATCCAAGGACCTGAGGAGGCCTGTCTAGGGTGGGGGCTGAAAGTCAAGCACAGACAAGTGCAGGGTCATATTTTACTGGGGATTATATTAGTGGATTAGGATTACAGAGATGTAGACAGTGACGTTTTCTTGTCTGCTCAAATGACGAGTTATGTTTGTATTGATGTGGGACTCATGTGTGACTTCTGTGGTCATCTTAAGACTGAATTGTATTTCATTGTGTTGCATTTGTTCCTTATAATTTTATGCTTTATTGATTTAATAAATGATAAAATATTCATTCAAAATGTAGATATGTCCATGTACACATTACTAATAAATATTTTAGGAAAACAATTCTGATTCATATATTTCACAAAACAATGTTATGTAGGCCTTTTTTTTTTGGTATTACATTTATATGAAAAGAATTTCATGTATCTGTAATTTGTGGACAGATTTTGACATAAATTGCATTTAATATTTATTCAAAATAAGTTCTACTATGGTTGTCAATATGTAACTCCAAACCTATTTAAAAAATAGTTCAATTATCTTTTTTCTTTATATGAAGGTTGTTTTGTAGCCTGGTGATTGAGCAGTGTTATGAAAGAGAGAAAAAACAAAGAATAGACACAAATACAATATTAAGCAGTTTTTTTTTATAGGGTCATAGAGCTATTGAACTCTGCATTCCGAGCCAAAGATCAAATAAGTGGACAACTGACTGATGAGAATATCCTTGAAGGCGGTTCCCCCTTCACGAGTGAAAAATTAAATAGATAAACACAAATATATATGCAATTTCTTATTTATTTATTTATTTTATTTACTTTTTATTTTTTGTAGGGTGATAGAGCAGTTGAACTCAGCACTACGAGCCAAAGATCAAATCATCGGGAGACTAAATGATGAGAAGGTTCTGACTGCAAGAAAGACTGTCCTACCACTCCAGGAAGAGGT
Source organism: Paracentrotus lividus (assembly GCA_940671915.1). NCBI lineage: Eukaryota > Metazoa > Echinodermata > Echinoidea > Camarodonta > Echinidae > Paracentrotus > Paracentrotus lividus. Next base: position 2,836,560 of record CALNVZ010000649.1, on the reverse strand, counting down.
TAACAAACTTAAGGACCAGCTACGGGAAAAGGAGGACCAAATTGATGTGAGTTAAGCTGTCTTGTAGTTGTTGTGGATATTATGTATCATCATATGAAGACGATATGATTAAATTTTGGTGTACCTAGGTCAAACGTCAAGCTTCGTAGTAGTCAATAAAATTCATTGCATTGAGCTCGCTATCTCAAGAACTACACGAAATATGTACTTGGAGCATGAGGGTAGTATATATTACATGTGAAGACGATTTGATTAGATTTTGGAGGATGTAGGTCAAGGGTCACAGAGGTCAACTTACGAAATTATTTCTTTGTATGGTGGAAAGATCTAGGAGAAGCACATGCCTTTGTTTTGTTGTGTTTGAATGTATTTTCCTGCTTCAAACACATCCATGAGAATATTTATCTCAATTTGCCATGCACTTACTTGAAATTTTACTCTCAAGATTATCCATGGGATTTTTCTTTATACATGTATAATTGTTATTTCATGTTGTTATAATGTGTTATTACCTGTGTACCATAAACGCTTTATAAGAAACCGGTATTATCATTATTATTATTGCCATATTGTATTATTGCAGGATATTGAGAAGGATGCTAACAGGGATAAAGATAGAGACAAAGAGAGGGTGCGAAAACAATATGAGGTGAGATATTAGGTTTAATTTTCTTTTCTTTTTTTAGTATTGTATTATTGGTGGTATATGTATGATAATAATATAGCCATCTTATATAGCGCATTATACCTTTGATAAAGGTCTCAATGCGCTTTTAGGAGAAAGGGAAGAGATGAAGAGAGAAAGCAGAAACATCAAAACCATATTGAACAGTTAAACAAATATGTCTTCAAAGAAGATTTTGAATCTTCCAATTGTTTCTGTGTTCTTTACATTTTCTGAAATATTATTTGATACATCCGGGGCAGCAATATTAAAAACTGGTCGCACATGTAACTCATGAAGCAATGGTTGGTTTGTTTTTCTGGCTGCCCATGGAATCCTTAATAATCTGCGCCAACACCACAAATTAAATGAATCTAAATTCTTTCTCTCAGCTTTTCTCACTGTCCAGCATTCACATCCGTACCTGTAAGTTTCTCATGTGCAAAACTGTAACTTGAAGAAGTTTATAATGTTCTTTTTAAAAATATATTTATAGGATGTTTATCTGGAGCAGGAGAAGCGAGTCCGTGAACTCGAAGAAGCAACTGAACAACTTCAAGATGACATCAGGAACAAAACTAAAAACATCAAGGTACATAAATGATATTACAGTGGTATTAAAAGTAATAATATTTGGGTGTTTTATAGCACTTTCTAAGTCACTAGTACATGCAACTGCTCAAAACGATTTCCAGTAATACTCAGTTCAAGGTACTATTTGACTTTTAATCGTAATGGGGCACTGTTGCTAGAAACTTTTAACATAATGACTTAAGTCATAAATCATGATATAAACCCCAGAATCCTGACATAGATGTATATCCATTACTAGAAACTTTGTGAGAAATCATTTTAAAAGTCATGATATAACACACTTACAATGTATCATTTTTGTTATGATTCATTAAAGTTTCTAGCAACAGGGCCCAGGATGCATATGGGTCTGGGAATTTCTGCAAAGTCAAGGAATAAAATACCCTTTCTAGATGCAAAAAGTTAGAGATTTCATGAAATTCTTCCGAAAGATGGGGAAAATATGTGCCCGGTATTCAAGATATTTTTTGAAATGTCCATTAAAATGCTAACTGTTCCCAAAGTATACAGGTATTTGTTACGAAAATCTGATACAACATCGATATTTCTGTTCATTCTTGAAAGATTTACTTCTTATAAAATATTGTTTCTTGCTGTGATGTACTAAGCATATTATATGTTTTTCTCTTTTTAGGACATTGAGAATGCACTGAAGGTGTCACAAAAAGTGATTAAGGTATGTACTAGATCTATTTAGTTTCAGTTTAACCGTTGTTAAACAATTTTATTGAATTCAATCAATTACAGCTGAATTGTTAACTTTAGATTAAAACAAACGTTATAAAAATACTCGTGCGAGCCTTTGATACATGTACATGTACCTGGATATGTGCTAGGTTATTTAGCTGCAAATAAAATTAAACAATTGTCCTGACTGAACCTTTTCTATGAAGCTAAAGTTTGTCGTACCTGAAGTGGTCAATTTCAATTATCTGTTAAACCTTGAATTTTGAAATGTAATGCGCCTTTTCAACATAACTTGGTGGTATTATTATAGTCCTGTTGAGTACATGTTGGCTCAATTAGCTAGAGTGCCCATAGGTAGGTCGTGGTTAGCTGACCTTGCCTCATTGACGGGAGGCCATGGATGCGATTCCCGGCCGAGTCATATCACATATTTACAAAAATGTTACCTATAGCTGCCTTCCAGCAAAGTGCTTGGGGTAATAATATCATGTTAGGCAGGGCCTACTGGGAGAACATCAGATACTCTTATTCTCCCACTTTCAGCATGAGATCTCCCACTGAAAGGCCATTTTATACAAATCTCACGCTCTCCTGCTTTAGTTTGAATTTTTCGCGCTGAAGCTTTATTTCTTGCCTTTTTCATACGTTCTAGCTGCATTTTCCCTCTTTTTTTCCTGCCTAGCAGCCTCTGTGACAAAAATGCATCTGAATCACTGTATTTTACCTTAATTTACCTTATTTATTGTTGTTAAATGAATAAATTAAACAAAAATATGTTCAAAGAGAGCGTCAGAGAGCTGCTATGAGCCTAAAAGCAGACTTTATCACTGTTGATTTGGTCTACTTGCACATTGAACTGGAGTCTCCCATTTGCTAGGGGTTCAGGCGGGAGAATTTCTATCTTGAGCAGTGCTAAGAACTGAAGTGGGTACCTTGGGTAAATAAAACAATATTGTTATTATTAATGATTTTTAGGAGTTGGATGGCAAAGTGAAAGATAAAGATGGAGAGATCACATCACTGGAGAGCGGTGGCAAGAAGAGAGACAAAGCTATCCAAGGATTGACGGAGATGGTTAGAGCTAAAGACAAAGAGGTATTAAGTTAATCAATGTAAATGGAAAAAAAAAAGATAAGGCATTAAAAAAAAAATGTTTGTTAACCGTAACGGAGGTAAACAAAATTGGTCGGTATGTCGGTTTTTGGTTGTTTTTTTTTTTTTTTACTTTGTTGAGGTTGTGTGTTTGGAGAGAACTCCCTGCATGTACACGTACACAGCCGCGAGAAGTATGCATGCCCATGCACTTCACTCGAACAATACACGTCAAATGGAGATCGAGGGTTCTGGTTCTGGCGAGACACTCTCAAGTCCTCTAACTTTGCTCATGATATGTTCAAATATGGATGATATTCTACCGCGCAATTCGCCAATGAAAAAAGGGAAATAAAGTAGATCTAGGCAAAAGAATGAAAATTAGGGTCGGTCGGCATATCTCTTTCTTTTTTGGGGTCAAATTTGAATAAAAAAATATAAGTCGGCAGGTTTGACAAGGGTCGGTCAGGTTACGGCAAACAAACTACTTTTTTTTTGGCCTAAGTACAGAATCCAATGAAAAGTGCCCCATAATGTTCAGGAATACAAATACATGTAACTGATTAAAGGGATTAAGTAACTTCCAAAAACAAGTGCAAAAGAGATCGAAATGAATAGAATTCTATCGCTCTGACCGTAAAAACAAACTACTGCAAGTTTCAGATCAAATGCAAGTCATTTACTATCTTAAAACAGTGAAATTTCAAACGCGGTTGAGGATACGGCTGCGTATGATTAATTTATACCGCTCTGTTGAAAGCTTAGCCGCCCGGTAGGCACGGCGACTTGACAACAGGAAATGCGGTGAAAACCACGTGCGTTGAAACGCACACGGTTTTGTAAAGCGTCTCGAGGCGGGTTAGAAAATTTGAGTATAAAATCTTAGATATCTCGAAAGTAAAGCAAGCAAGTAGACTGCAATTTTTAAGGAATACCAGACTGACCTATGTGTTCATAATCATGATGGCAAAATGAGCTAAATCCAAAGTTTGCAATTTGAATATCATTCAATGTTACTGCATCCCTTTAATGACAAATGGTTGGGAGAACAAATTTATAATCTTGATAAAAATGTTTTTGTTATGTTTTTGTTGTACATACATGTACTGTGCTATTGCAAACAATAGCCACTTCATGTATCAACAGGTAATTTCTAACAGGTGAAAAACTAGCCACTATTGTTATTAGACTAAACAAAACCATAGCATTTGTGGAGGAAAATAAACCTTGAACTATTGCCAACTAAGTCCTTACAACAATGATGAGTTGATATAATAGAGAATCTTACTATTTTTTTATTGTTTATTGTTTGTTGCAGATTCAGCAACTATGTGACCAAATAGAAGACATGGAGGAAGCCCTCACGAGGGCAAACGAGTCAGTCAATAAGGCAGAACGAAAGAAATACGAGGTGAGTAGATTATTTATTTGCTTTACTCACCTAGGATTGGCTATTAGTGTATTCGCTGTTATTTTCGCGCGATTAATTTTTTTGTTTGCCGAGTGGCCTCAAATTATGTTCACAGTTTCTTGAATTCGCGCTGCATGTTCATAAGCATGCAAATGAACCCTCCCAATACATGCATAAGAAAGCATGCTCATATATTGGCGGGTTTTTAAATTGTGCCTGCCGATCTTTACGTGAAATCCGCAAAAATTAATGTACCGCAAATATTTTCACAAGTACGGTATTGCTTTCATTTTTGTCCATACAATATTACAGTGTTGCTCTTCATGTTGTTGCATTAGTAATGAAAAATCTGTACTCATAGGTCAATGATATAATTGCGGAAGAAGCAGAGTTAAGCCCACCGATCACCGACCCTGGATCTGAAATAACAAAGCGCGTTGCAATATGTATGCGCATTGTTATTTCAGATCCAAAGTTGGTCAGTCTCAAGTCGTATGGTGTGCGATGGCCTTTAGTCTGTGTTTAACATGTTTTCTTACTACACAAAGTGAGAAACACACATTGAAATCCTTATGAAAAAGAGCTTGGTCTCTTCCCGAGCTATACATGTAGACAACCATCCTGTACCAATCATCTGTGCTATGTAAGAAAGTATTTGCCCTTTTTATTGCATCGGAAGTTGTATACATATAACTGAACTTACCAGTTTTGCTAATCCTCTAAAGACATACAGCTCCATCTCCATGTTCCATGCTCCAAATTTGATTGTCCGAAACAAGGTGAACGGAAATTCTTATAGCCCTTTTTTTTCATGGGCCCGGCAGCCACTGAGCAGGGCCAAATGGACATTACTCTAGCCCCTTCTTGTTCCTCTCTCAGAAATTCCATCATCTATTCTCTCTTCTGTTTGCAAAAAAAAAAAAAATCCTAAGAGGCGGTTTAATATAACACCTATCATCGAGTGTTTGTTCAGTAGACTGGTCATACGTTCAAACGACTAACGCTCGGCCTTATTAGACCTTCCAGTCTTTTGTGTAACCAACTTCTGTTGTTGGATGTGTAATGAATTTATATTCAATGAGTGCCTTTTCAGACTGTTGAAACCTAACACTGTCCTTTGGAAGATACCAGATTATAATGTCTTGCCATCAGGAATCAACTTGATTTTGATGATGTGGATTTTAATTAACTCCTTCCTTCCCGTGCATTCTACTGAGCATATCATCCAAACAAGCATCAACTTGTCCACTTGTTGACTCAGTCATGCCCTCCCAATATAGCTGACCAGTCGCTACATGATATATTGTGCAATACCCCAATCACATTGTCAATTTATGTACCAGTCTGACAACACAGTTACATTACAACTAATGGCCAAGATTGGAGTTATCTTGAAATTAGTTTTCCAATGTGAATGGGGTATTACTGGTTGAATATAGAGAACCATTTCACTGATATGCATGGTGTGTGTACTCTTTTGTATCCCACTTCTGATTCTGGTAAGGGGGCCGTCACACTGAGGTCGTTCTATAACGTTCTTGCCCGTTTTTGCCCGTTTTTAAAAAAAATGCTGAACGGGCTTTTGGTCGGTTGGAACTTATAACTTTTGAAAAATAATTTCTTGAATACGATGCTAGCAGTTCAATAAATAGTTCTCGTTACGTCAATTCCGTCTTTATTCGCGTCCGTAATACGTTGTTATCCAGTTCAGAACGAGTAAACTGCTGTTCACTCTATACCGTTCGATAGCACGTCCAAACGGTCACTAAAGTGCCTATGCGCAGACATGATTAAAAGTTAGGGTACCACGTTCGTAGTACGTCCTTTCTCGTTCAGAGTAAGTCCTACCCGTTTTAAGGAACGTTGTCACTACGTATTAATTTTAGAACTGGAAGGCAGTACGATTTTTTGCGAACATTGTTCAAAAAAATCGGAATGCCTTTCGTTCTCTCCGTTCGGGCCCGTTCGCCAAGTTCGTAAACAGATTGTCCGCAATACGTTGTTATCCAGTTCAGAACGAGTAAACTGCTCGTTCACTCTTTATACCGTTCGTAGCACGTACGGTCACTAAATAGTGCTATGCGAGCATGTAAAAGTTAGGTACCACGTTCGTAGTACGTCCTTCTCGTTCGGAGTAGTCCTACCCGTTAAGGAACTTGTCACTACGTTTAATTTTAGAACTTGAAGCCAGTACGATTTTTTTGACATGTTCAAAAAAATTCGGAATGCCTTTTCCGTTCTCTCCGTTCGGGCGTTCGCCAAGTTCGTAAACAGATTGTAAACGGTCTTGTACTAGATTCTAAAAGGTCTGCACTACGTTCAGTCCGTGTGAAACAGATTGAGCCCGTTCACCAAGAACTACCTAGACGCAGTGAGAAACTAGCTCAGTGTGGACGGAATTATGACATGCCGTTCTGTTTAAAAATTGAAACGTATGTTCATAGTACGTCCTTCTCGTTCAGAGTTAAGTCCTACCCGTTTAAGGAAACGTTGTCACTACGTTTATTTAGAACTTGAATAATTAATATACAATGCTCGTTTGTATGACGTCCTAGCACATCTTTAGAACGATTTAAGTACGGCAATTTCGTTGTATACGTCCATCTCGTTTCAGGTACTTGCCACCCGTTAAATTTTAGGACGAGATGGGCGCCCGATTTTTTAACACTTTTTGAAATCCGACCGAGCTAGTCCATGAAGTTCGTAACAGTCTAAGAAGTATTTACTACGTCCACTTCAGTTTACACACAGACTATGCCCGTTCGGCAAAATTTGCAAGGACGTAGTAGGAACGAGCTCAGTGTGACGGGGGTATAAGGTTTGTGGATTTATTGTCAATGCTATGTACTATTCGTTGTTGATATTTTCCCATTGATGCAGTCATTTCAAGGTAATAGGAAGTCAATGTATTTGAACTGTCCAGCTGTAAATTGGTTTAACAATTTTATATCTTTTAACTTTTTTTGGTTGTGCCTAACTATAATTGTGTTGGCTCAGTGGATAGAGCGTCCGCCTCATAATCGGGAGGTCATGGGTTCGAGCCCCGGCCGCGTCATACCAAAAGACGTTAAAAAATGGTAGTTGCTGCTTCCCTGTTTGGCGTTCAACAAGAGGGGGATAGAGCAATGTCCTTCTGGTGCTGCTCAGCGGCTTCCGGGCCCATGAGAAAAGGGGCAGAATAAATCTCCGTTTCGGACAATAAAATTTGGAGCATTTGGAGGATTGGAGCATCATAAATGTTTGTATTGACTTTATCTTCTATTGTATAATTTCATTTGAACCAGTATGAATTCAACTGATGTGGTTAAAATGTGTCATGTTTTTCTTGAAGGACAACGAAATTCAATTTTATTTTTTTATTTCTAATTTAATTTAATACTTTAGGGTATGGAGCAGCAGCAATCTTCCTTATCTGAATTAGAAGAGAAACTAGCAGATATGAGATCACAGTTACACACCAAAGACCTAGAGAATGAGGTGAGAAATAAACTTTTCTGTTTTTTGTTTTTCTTTTTTTCTTTATTATTTTTTAAGAATGAAAATAATGAAGTACATGTACACCCTTTTAAAGTTCATCTTTTCCTTTTTTCTTTTTTTTTGACACCCAATAAACTATTAAACTATGAAAGAGCAATGAATGGGTGAGCAAGACAAGTTTTAAGTTTTGATTTAAAAATCTAACTCCAATACTTTTGTTTCATTGGTTCCATGTAGTCTTAATGGTGTTATTTTTGGTATGCTTTGATTGAAAATGGATATGAAAATCTTTGAGTCCATCCTTATATTGATGTTTCTTTGGCTACAGCGATTGCAACGTTCAATGGCTAGGAGACAGCAGGAGTTAGATAGGCTTCGAGATGAGGCAAGAGACGCCATGGACCATCCAGATTCCATAGCAATTTTACAATACTTTCATTTCATTGGTAGTTCCATGTAGTCTAAATGGTATCATTTGTGTTTTCTTAAATAAGAAACAATATCAAAATCTTTAAGTCAATCCTCACATTGGTGTTTTCTTTGGCTACAGCGATTGCAACGTTCAATGACTAGGAGACAGCAGGAATTAGATAGGCTTGTAAATGAGGCAAGATACGCCAAGGACCATCCAGATTACATAGCAATTGTACAACACTTTCATTTCATTAGGTCCATGTTGTGTAAATGGTGTCATGTTTGTATGCTTTGATTGAAAATGAATATGAAAATCTTTGAGTCAATCCTTATATTGGTGTTTCTTTGGCTACAGCGATTGCAACGTTCAATGGCTAGGAGACAGCAGGAGTTAGATAGGCTTCGAGATGAGGCAAGGGATGCAGAGGACCAAACTGATGGCATGGTTAAACAGAAAGAAGATGCAATCAAGGTACAGCATACATTCGTTCTTACTTTCAAGGGACATGAAATCTGTGAAATTAATCATATTGTTTGGTATATGTTGCTTTGAAATGACGTCCCTGTGCGTATCTGAAGAGATTTGAATGTTTTGACATTTTGATAACAATGAAGGATTGATTGGTGACATGTACATGTAGTGTTTATAATGGGAAAAAAATCAAAACAGCAGTTATATTCCCGTTCTAAACAAAATCTCAAGCATACAGAATGAATGTGAAGTCAGGCCATCTACCATGTGCTTGCTATGCACAGTCACGTGGTAAATCTATGAGTTAATCAAGTTGCTTGCGATTTGCAGTGGATTTGTGTTATATTTTGCACTGAGGCTGCTGATGGGTAGCAGTCTAATTCTAGTCTCAATTTGACGTGTTCTGATATCGTCTCCAAAAAAGATCTTTTGAAAATCATGGAACATGAAAATATTTGTTGTTGGTACACTTTATGTTTTGGAACAATATAAGGGGTAACAGATTCATTCCAAATTATTTTGGCTACAACAACGTAAATTGAGTTTTGTTGTTGATTTGGAATAATTGATTTCTTTTCACTTTGCAGCTTCTAAAGGACCAACTTCAAGATGCAAAAGCTAAATCCAAAGAAAATACAGATGCCATTGAACAACATTACCAGGTAATACTTCAATCTTGATTATAAAGTAGGACACCCATTTATGGAAACATTCTTGTACCAATATACATGTATATGGATAGTGTCAGTAAATTATTTTAAGAAACTTTAAGAAGAGTTTTGAAGTGGTGTCTCTCTATTATAATATTTTGGACACTAAGGATGATCCCATGCCCCCCCCCAAAAAAAAATTGTTTTGTGTGTGTTCTTGATTCTGTATATGTCCTAGGGGTTGCTTCACGATGCTGTGCGTAAAGTTGTCCTGTATATGGACAGCCAAACATTTTAGGCATCTGTTTTTGGCTTTTGCATTTTCAAGTCATTCAAAAATTTGTGCATAATGCTACGGACAGCTGGTTGAGTCACCCCCTGATATTGTGTACAGTTAAATTATATATTGCTTATCATCTCTGAAGCATGTTCCGATCTTATCATTTTCTGCCTTTTTAATTCAAAATCAGAATCTGCTTGACGATGGACAGCATCAGCTGGATCTAAAAGAGAAAACCATTCAAAGACTCACGAAAGGACTTCAAGAAAAGGACAGACTTGTTAAGGTTGGAAAAACATGTTTAATTAGTGTCTATTAAAGGGTTATTTAGTTAGGGCATTTAAGTGCTTAGAAGGAGGAAATAACAAACGGCACAAAGATCTTTATTTATTCATTCATTTAATTATTTGTCTTTGCAGTTTGAATGAAATTAGATAATACATAAGAAACTTGTTGAACTTGTTTAAATATATATATATTTTTAATTTGTTAACCTTATGTCCGACCTGCAGGCCATAAATGACCAATAAGTCTTCAGAATTAGTAGTTTGGTCTTAATTGGTTTCTGAAACTAGAGATTCCAAGCTTTCCCCATACCAAACACTTGTAGTTTGCTAAAGTATAATCATGTTAAATATCATGTTTGAATAAGGGCTATCAATTATATGCCATGCAGAAAAAACCTGGTTCTCCTGCTATTTGCTCTGTTCTACATACAGTGTGTCTCACAAAAAATGCTAGTGGCACTTTAGATGGGTATAATATTAAAATTACAATATTATATTGTTTATATCTTTACACCCGTAAACTACAATTTGTTTTCTACAACTGGATGAAATTTTATGTGATATGGTCCAAGAATCACAAAGATATGAGCATTTTGTCATTACACATCAGGAAACCTCTACATCCAAGTTTTTATTGAGTAGTAAAGGATGTATCGAATAAAACAAACCCAAGTTTTATGATTAATACTTTGAAAAATATGTCAGTAGTAATTTTGCAAGACTTTTTCAGAACAATGGCGTTCAGGGATGTGTGATATTGGTGAGCTGAAGGACATATCATTAGAATGGTAATGAGTTGCACTTTACAGTGATATAAATTTCATAATCACTACTGAAATATTTTAAAAATTATTAATGATTAAACTTGGGTTTCTTTTATTTGATATACCCGGTACTACTTAATATAAAACTTGGATGGAGAGGTTTCCTGATGTGTGATGAAAAAATGCTCATATCTTTGTGATTATAAGACCATATCACAAAAAATCTCATCCAGTTACAGAAAATAAACTGTAGTTTACGAATGTAGAGATATAAATAATATAATATTGTAGTTTTACTATTATTCCCATCTAAAGGGCCATTAGCATTTTTTGTGGGACAAACTGTATGTGACTTATTAGTGGTTTTAGGCCAGCAGGTCACAAATGTATGAGGGTGAGATATGCTTGAAGTTAAATCATTGACATTGACAGTGATATACATGTACATGTATATTGAAAACAACTTGTCACTACTGCACTCCCATAACTTGCGTTTACAATGCAGATTATGTGAAAGAAAATTAAAGGGTGTTTGCTATTAATACTAGATATATTTTTATCTGGTAATATAAAATGAGGCCATTTCGCAGATGAACTTTGATTTGTTCCACTTGACAAAACATTCACAATGCATGCAGAGTACCAGTCATTCATGCTTGATCAATTATGCACGGAATAACAATATTCACTATGCATTCTCTAACCCCCACCCACCTTTCATTTTCTACCCAAGAAACCATTTAAAAAGAGTTGGTTAATTTTCATGAAAAATTGTATTAAATAGAGGGGAGAGAAATTGTTGTTTATACAATTATCTAGTGTGAGATTTATACCATTCTGTACTGGAAGCTCTGTGGACTATAGAGTACAGACCAAAATGCATCCATGTGAACTTTACAGACTAAAATGATATCATCGCACTAAATTGATAATAAAACTATTTTCATCTGCATGCCGATGTCATCATTTTTCATGATATTGTTTTTAAATCATTCATTCATTACTAATCTGAATAGGACTATATGGAGCTCGCAAAGAATGCCAGCTTGCCTGATGTAAGTTTTTATGTGATGTAAATTTTATAATGTTGAAACATTTCTTCGCATCATGCATGGTTATATCTCTTGGGGCATTTTCATTTAAAACTCATCTATTAAAGATTTTCTATAGTATTCATTTTCTGCATGATTTTTGTCCTTTTCTATTTAACTGTACAGTATACATGTTTGTTAAAAATGTATCTTTTAAATCATTTGCATGTTTCTTTGTATCTTGGCTGTATTGGCTTGGAAAATATGATCAATATGACATATCCATAACCTCCAAGTGTGGTTTATTAAACACATAGATCAAAAGTAATCATTGTTTTTCAAATGTTTTCCAAACTATTAGGGATTTTGGTGCATACATTTTTTTTTTTGTATATTGTAATTTTTGTGGTATTTCTTGTTAAAGTTGAATTAAGAAGGGGATGAATTTCCATTAAATTGGGTTCTACAGATAATATAGCATATATAAGTTGTTCAAAGAGATAGCATATCACAAAAATCCTCTGGCTTCTCAATATTCTGGTTTGATAGTTCATGAAATTAGCCTCCTGCCTGGGCGTGAAAGACTAGTGTACTCTAGTACACTCTAGGGTGACGTCACGGCCGGGTATATGTTGTTATCTGCGTCTGGATGTTGATACAGATATGATGCGCAGATAGAGGTTAGATGTATTTTACCAATTTTTTCAGAAAGTCAATCAAATAATTAAGGATAAATACAAATCTTTACTATCCTATATAACAATAGTATGAATAACACGATTTCCAAGTCTTAATGTTGAAGTACTATTGCAAACAATGAGTTATTTATTGATATTTCACTATTTTATATATTTTTTATAACTCCGAGTATACGATCGAGTTCTGTGAGGGTGACGTACATTGTTAGATCCGGTCGTCACAACAGTGCAACACGCAGCTTTGAGCAGCTTGTTCCGTATACGTGTGTAAAATTGTGTAGTTTTATTTGTGTGTGTTGCTTCGCTGTAATACTAATAACTGTGCATTTCTGTGGCTTGCTTATGATGATTCGTTAATTCTTTTTGAGAAGTTTTCAAGATCAAATGGGGAAGTACAAAAGACCCTTCTATGAATCGAAGACATATAGGAAAGATGATGAAGCAACGTCACAAAGAAATGATAAACAATTCACACTACCGAGGCCTATACCGACTGTTTTCCGTATAAGTGAGCGCAAAAACGAACACTAGCACATTATAGCTAGCTAGCCAGGCAACGCGCGCCGGCGGCAAAGCGCAGACCATTCCGGTAGCGACTTGGCTTCAAGAGCCGGCGCAATCACAACCAGAAGAATACTTACAACACGACTACTTAGCGTCCCTAACGCGATGACCGGAGCACATCCGATCAAATTTCATATTATCCTTGTATCATAGTTATCGATATTAGAGGGCAGTTATCATATTTTTGGAGAATGAGTATTTCAATAAATCTACTTTTATAAAGCATTTACGTTTCGCAAATTGACAACTGCACACCACAACTAGCTGATTTCCAAACCGCTAACACTAAACAGTCAGTATTATTGACTTGTTTCGCCAACGGCCCTCGTCTTAAAATGCTACAAATAAGAATATTCTAGCAATTTAGAGGCATATTATTGACTGTATGACATTGCTTCAATTTTTTTTTCTGTTTTAAAATCATTCACATAAACTTAATAACGATAAAATAAAAGTTCTGACACACAAGTAGATTCATATAAATGTGTCAGTGTGTACACACGGCATGCCTTGTGTTTACTTCGCCAAGACCGAATTCCCGTTTGTGACGTCGACGGAGAGAACACTAGTATTAGTACGCATCCCTGGGGAGTGAACTCGGAAAATATGGGTAGGGGTACATCGTTAAAATTCACTATTCTTAACTTATTTTTGGGGTTGAAACGCCACTCAGTATTTTTTGGGGTTGTAAGGATGCTATTAATATAAATATCTCAATATTTGGGATCGTCTTCTTAATTCAACTTTAATACACTTTCTTTGTGCCAGGTTCTTAATCATTGGTAGTTACTCTGTATTCATGTAATATCTAATTTGTCCTTATTCTCTATACTATTGATACATTGACATTTTGTAAATATATCACCTGGCTATATCCCCATTTAAAAAAAAAGGAAATTCTAATTTCTTTTGTAAAATTAAATAAAGAATATCATTCATGTTCATTGTTTTAATACTTTATGATAAAAAGTAGTTTCGTACAAACAAATTTTGACCAACATGCTTTCATTTTCACTGCATTTAATTGCAATTCATGAACAAAAAAAAAATCTGTATTTTTTAATGAAGGAGGGCCAAAATTTCAGAAATGTTACTTTTCCTTATAATACCTTTGTCATCCCATGTAGATACGATGAACTGCATGATAACCATACAATTTATTTATGGGGGGGGGGGGGACGGGTTGAATACATACATAAAAATCCAATAACTTTTTAAACCAAATTTTCATGTGCATGTACCTACAGTTGTAGAGGAAGTATTCATAAGTTTGTGCATTCATACATGTAGTAGGTAGATGTAGGTTGTGTTTGTTCCCTGTCTTGGATTTGTTTACCCATTACACAATCATGTTAGTACTTAGCCATTATCTGTATGTATACATGTAGATGAATGTTCATTAGTGATTGTAAGATACATTGTAATATGAACATACTGTATGCTGCAAATTTGGCTGTATTTTCTGTAAGTTATCTACATTTGTTGTTACTCGTCTATTAACAAGTTAATTTTTATAGGAAGGGGATCTTTTTAATTCAGGGGTCTGTTTTACAGAGAGTTAAGTTTGACTTAAAGTCACTTAATTTCCTAGTTACATAGTATATTATAAATGATCACCTTATTGGTCAGGTCATGCCCAGGGGATATGCACTAATGGGAAGTCTATCAATGAGATTAGTTAATGAGATGCATTAAATTCATTTAATGTGCTGTGATTTAAGTGCTACTTTAACACAAACTGACTCTTTGTAAAGGAGACTCCTGGGGGGTGTTTCACAAAAAGATATTAAAGTAGACTAAAAAATCGCACTTAAAATTGTTAGTTTCATGCGTTCAATTATGCATCACCTCATTGGACAGACCATGCTCGGGAGATGCGGGCCATTGAGAAGTTTATTGATCAAATTGTGCGTTATAAAACAAGATACGCGTAGAAGTTAAGGCGACTTTAAGTCTAAATTAATTCTTTGTGGAACCCCCGCCCCCCTGATCCAAGTTTTGGTTACTTACATGTAAGTTATTTTGTACTACACATTTTTTGTTGTGTGATAAGTTCTGGTACTAACAAGAATTCATATGTGGTACATATTGGACCACTTTTAGTACTTAAAACTCAATATTCACTTATTCAATGAATATTCAACTGTTTTTGCTTTAATTTATTTCTTTTCTCCTCTCCCCGCTCCTACTCAGGCTCAGCAAGCTTCAACTGAAAGCATCTTACAAGACCTGAGGGACCGCCTAGCAGACAGAGATAAAGCATTGCAGGTTAGGAAACAATCACATAATGGTCCATTCAATGTTATACAAACTATTGTTATGATTAAATCTTATCCCAAAGATCTATGAATCACTTTTCCTTCCTCAAATTGGTAACGATTATATATTTTTTTCCCTTGTACAATTTTTATAGCATTTTAAATCTATATTTAATATTAATTTATTACTAAAACACTTTCCACTATAATAAGAATTGCCTATTTGTAGGTAAAAAATATTGTGTTGCCAATTTAGAGATATCAGTGACTACTTTTATTCAGTGTTCTACTTCAAGAACCTTTCAGTGTTCATGTACCACACAGAAAATGAATTAATATTTTCATTGATGTTCGCTCTTCTGCTGTATACCTCATTCGATATCACAAATCATCATTACAATCATTATTAGTATTATTGTTATTGCAAATTATTTTGTTTCCCCTGTATGTTTCCTCGCGTTTCTCGGAATACAAGTTCTAGGTAGAAGGCATCATATAGATTCCTATAATCATTGTTGTTATTTATGTTGTGTGTAGGAAGCAAATGAAGATAGAATAAAAGCATTGGATGCTAAGGAAGGTGAACTGAGAAGATTGAAACAGAACCTTCGGGATCATCAGAGAGACCTAGACAGGGCCAACGCTGATACCATGGAAGATGCTAACAGACTAGGGGTTAGTATTTATATAGCTTTATATCCACTTGGTCTAACAGCAGTTGGTCTAATTCTTAGATTGTATAATACCACATGGTCTAATTCCATTTTATCTACAACCAGTTCATCTAATTACCTTTTGGTCTAATTGCCACTTTGCCAATTTACCATTTGGTCTAATTCCCATTTTGTTTAATATTGATTTCATCTAATGTCCACTTGGTCTGATACCATTTAGTCAATTCCTGTAACTAACTGGAAATGGACCAAATATTCATTTGGGATTAGAGGAAAATGTAGGTAGACAATTTAGCTACATGTAATAAAGCCCGCCTCACACTGTGCGATTTGCTGCAATGCGATTTTGGAGGAAAGTGTTATAATGTTTGATAAGAACATTCAAACAATGAAATTCATGCTTTCCAAAGTTCTGGGTATTCCTCTGAATACTAAAATTAAAATTAAGGGTGATTGCGAACCCCCCTTCTCTGTATAAAATCAAATTGTTTCCATATCGCAATGACGTCACAGCGATCTTGTGATTTTAAGCTAAATTGAACTTTACTCCAAATTAAAGGCTGGAATTGGAACAAAATTTCGATTACAGTGTTCCTGTATGACTTTTACCTCCCATAAGATACTTTTGCATGTTTCAAAATGTCACATTTAATGCAAACTGCCATTTGTTTTTAAAATTGCATCGCAACAAATCGCACAGTGTGAGGCGGGCTTTAGACAAATTGGCAATTAGAACCATTGGTCAGGGTGAATTAGATCAACTATATATAAGACCCAGGGGAATTTAGACCACATTGTTGGTAGACCAAATGGGTTTATCCCTTGTGGTATTAGACAATCATAGAATGGGACCAACTGCTGTTAGATCTCGGGATTTCATCTACTGAAACAATTAATGAGGCTGAAAAATATACTTACCACAATATCATTCTTTAGTGGAAGGCTTTAATAGGATTTGTGGATAATTTTATGGAGTTTTTTAATAGGTACATGTACATGTACTGTATGTCATAAACTGCATTTAAAAAGTAGATATCAGATCTTTGCCCTGTAACATAGAGGGTTATGATTTGCAATTGATCGTAAATATTTATGTTACAGGGCACAGATCTAGAGTGAAGCTACGGAAAGAGACGCTATTCCAGAACCTACAAGTGTCCATTCGATGTATAGCAATACCTTAGCATCCAGTATAAACATATCCTTAATGGGAAAATACCACTAGTACTTGTACATGATAGATTTGATTTAATAAGGAGAAATGAATCAAATTTTCAGTTTTCATCATAACACTTTGCTATAGTGTCATTTTCTTCTTTTAATCATTATTTTCAGGAACTGGAAGCTAAGATGAAGGATTTGGAGAACAAGAACAAACAGCTGTCTGACAGTGTCAAGGCATTGAACAAAGCAAATCATGTAAGTCATATTGTAACTTTTGTAAAGAAAAAAGTAATACCATTGTTGACATCAAACTACAGATACTAAAGTTAGTCCACAGTAAAATCAACTGTCAATATATTTATATCATAATCATACATGTGTGAAGTAATACAAACTTACAATTTTTCCCTGTTACGAATCAAAATTAATTAAACAACAATATATATATATATATGTATATATTCTGTGATAATCATAGCAGATTAAATTCTTATAGTGTCAGTGAGTAAATCTTGTTCTATCCCAACCTCTTAAGATGCAGGGAATAACCACCATTGGTCCATGGGGGAGGATGATGCCATCTCCAAGAATAATTTTCCATCTTTTTTTAATGAGCTGAATAATAAATATATTCCTATATAGCATGAAGGCTCTTTGAAATCTCTCTATGCCGTTAATTACAGTGATTCAAATATCAAAATGAAAAAACTAGAATGTCAATAATTGGCGTTGGCTCTTGTTCCATCTCGTAGGATGCGGAGGATAACCACCACCGGTCCCTGGGGGAGAAAGATGCGATCATCAGCCGTCTCCAGGCAGCCATTGCTGGTAAAGAGAAGGAGCTGGAGAAGGAGAGAGATGCTCAGCAGAAGGACCAGAAACGCAACGGAGCAGCTCAGAACGAGGCCTTCCAGCAGCTGACGGAACGACTCAGGGATAAGGAAAAACAACTTGAAGTAAGTACATGAATTATGTTATATCAGATGGCTCAGAATGGGATACCAGAAATATTCCACAAGTAAGGGCCATTATTGCACGAATCCATTATGAGTGCAACATTGGCCTTAATGAGTGAAATGTTCTGGTATCCCTGGAAGTGAAGCCATCCAATATTTTTATTATTATTATCTATGATCATTATTCAGAAGGCACAAACTGAAAAGCAGTACTTATATTAGACCATGCAATATGACATACTATGGCACAGCTAAAACGCCCTGTACAGATAATACTATCGTATAAACCATGATTTGCAGATATTTTATTTTTGCAAATTTTGTGAGCCCATCCTCGCAAAAATGTCCACTTCAATATAGGCTACTTATAATAAGGAAAAGATCACCAAAAAATGCAAAATTATCCATGGAATCTTCCCAACTACATGTAGTCAAGGATTGTGTCATTATGTGCGCTGAAATCTTTGGCTTATACATAACCTATAATGTGCAGATAACTCTTGAACAAAATATCTGAATTGCGGATATAATACTTGTATATAACTTATTTGAATTACACTAGAATCAGGTCTTCCAAGAAATGACTGAACAACTTATGGATTATAACAAATGACTTGATTAATTAATAAAAATACTGTCACTTTGTTTTGTTTATGTACCTTTCAAGGTACCCCTTTCACAAGCTCTGCTTTTTCGGGGTCTTAAGCCTCTAATGTTTTATTCATGCTGTGTCAATTAATTGTAAAAAATAATGTATGTTTGATTGTAAGAAATGTTATATATATATGTTTGATTGTAAGAAATATTGAACATGTATGTTTGATTGTAAGTAATATTGTATGTTTGATTGTAAGAAATATTGTATGTTTGATTGTAAGAAATATTGAACATGTATGTTTGATTGTAAGTAATATTGTATGTTTGATTGTAAGAAATGTTATATATATGTTTGATTGTAAGAAATATTGAACATGTATGTTTGATTGTAAGTAATATTGTATGTTTGATTGCAAGAAATGTTATATATATGTTTGATTGTAAGAAATATTGAACATGTATGTTTGATTGTAAGTAATATTGTATGTTTGATTGAAAGAAATATTGTATGTTTGATTGTAAGAAATGTTGTTTGTTTGATTGTAAGGAATGTTGTTTGTTTGATTGTTTTGAATGAACTTGAATCTGAGTTAGGGCATTTTTATACATTGAATCGCAATGCTTTTTCCTTTGCAAATGAATTAAAGATATTTCTTTCTACTTGTTCTCGTAGGAAATTGTATCAGAGCGTGCTCAGGTAGCAGCAGCCAATGAGAGAGCTACGCAAGATCTCTTACAAACTATCAGGGATAAAGATGGTCAAATCAAGGTCAGTATCAAATCACAGATGCCACTTTTCAGAAAATTTCCTGTATACAGGAATTTTATTACTCAAACTTAAAGCGTTCTTATTGATTTTCAGCCCTTTTTTCAGCTTTTATGCACAGGAGCACACACTTTTTCAGGCTGTTTTTGCCAATTTCAGAATTTAAAAAATATATTGAGTGCCATTTCTGTCAAATACATATACATTTTCATACTTTCAGTTTGAATTTGATTTGTTTATCCCATGTAGGATCTGAATGATAAATACAACCGTGCCTTGGTTGATAAGAGCAATGCACTCAGGGACCTTCAGCGACAGATCAACGAGAAGGAATATGAACTTCAGGTAAGGCTCAAATCCTTAACCCTCATCCCACTGGGTTATTTCAATCTCTCGAGTCCACCGGGGTGGGGTGGGGCTTTTTTTTTTACCCCTTTGTAGATTTTTGCTGGTAATTACCCAATTTCAGCCAAGTTTCGCAAAAACGATTATAAAAGATGCGTAAGACTTGACAGTAAAAAGTCAGCAGGAGGGGGGGGGGGTTCAAAAAATGTTATGCTGCAGAACAGTTGCAGGATATGTATGGGGCTAAAAAAGCCCCCCCCCCCCTTTTTTTTTTATTTTTTATTTTGTTACGATTTGAGGTAAATATTTTTACTGAAGTTTTTTTTTTTTTTTTATAGATTAATTTCCTCTTTTCTTTAAAGATTGATTTCTTGTTCTTAAACAACAAGGAATTTCAATTTTCATTTGATTTTAAATGTAAAGACTGTATTTCACTCTTTGGTACCAATGTTTTCACCCAACAGAATGCGGAAGAAACTTTAGCCAGAGCTGACCATGAACAAGGTACACTACTGGGCAAGATGAGAAATGCGTTAGCAGAGAAAGACAAGACAATAGAGGTATAAGTTCTTTTTTATTATTATACACATTAGGGGATCCCGCCTCAGTTCATATAAAAGATTGTATCGGCCCATGCCCAAACATAATAGAGCCGCTGTTGTCCCAAGACAATAGGACCTGCGCAATCTATTGTGAATGTGAATCCTGGATCTGCGACTGATGCATGTAGTCATATATACCCGGTATCTCCTTTGCATGTTCCATGATGAAAGATTCAATGATATAATAACTGTTTTATGATACAGATGCTCCTTAGCTATCCAATTCATAAGATGATATTGATGATGATGAAGAAGAAGATGATGATGATGATGATATGATGATGATGATGAAATGAGCAAAGAAAATGGGATTTCATGGGGACTCAAACCAAGGCCTCCTGATTACTAGACAGGTGATCTACCGACTGAGCATTGGCTTGCTCTTATGTCCGTCCAAGAGCACACTTGATTATATTTTGATACTGATTATGCAATACATGTCTAAGCTTACAAATTATTGTTATTATGATGTAAACAGAAGCTGCTGGAGAGCGGAAGGGAGAAAGATCGGTTGTTCTTAGAGATGCAGCAATCGGCCATTAGGGCGTCGCCTAGCCCATCGCATCACGCCGAGATGGCCAGACTCAAGGATGACAACGATAGACTCAACAGAGAGATAGATAAACTTCAAGGTGAGCATTCTTCATAATTACATTGCTTGTAGTGTGCTAACATTTGTGTAGGATATTTTCAATTTTACCTGTGCATTTGATATGAGTCGCCTTCTACAATGCCCTCTTCTTCCCTACCCCTGCTCCCAAGCTGATCCTACTACTCTTTCGCCTAATGGGATCGCCTGTGTTCAGTACTTAATAGGTAGAGTCTAATTCAGAGTTGGATTCCCCCAGAAATCAATGTATTCTATGATCTTTAAATGTAATCAGGTATAACTACAAATCAAACAGAAGAATAGGAGAAAGGACTCGAAGAAGATTTGATATGTTTACAACACCTACTCTATGAATTTTTTTTTTCCTCCATCAAGACCCATTCAAAAAGCCATTTTAGACATTTAAAGCAGAAAAAGAAAATGAGAGAGGTCCTTTCAAGTGACATTACAAATATGCCAATTTGTCTCAGATCGATTGAATTAAAGCCAATCTTGAACAAATGGAAGCAAGGAAAACTCAAACAGATTCTGAGATATTTATTATGCACAGACTGGATATTAAAACCAGCAAAATAATTCATTAGAAATAATTCATTAACAATGAGCACTTAAAAAACATACGGTGAATGTTATCTCGTTATGAATTCTTAGTCAATCTACTCAGTCAAAGTGTCACAATTGGGGTACATTTGAAAATGTTGAGAACATGTATTTGTTATTTGATTTTGTGGCAGACCTAATAGGAAGACTACGATCCCAGAAACCTGATCAGGATTACGTTGCAACACTCAAGGAAGATTTGGATACCAAGAATAAACTGTTGGCTAAAGCAAAGTGAGTTGATTGAGTTAATTTTAGTCCCTTTTATTGTCGGTGGGGTGACAAAACCTCGTATCTCAAGCATGTCAAAGGTTAAGGAGAGCGACAATACATGACAGCCAACGCAATATAAAGTATGGGATCGCCTTTCTTTGACATGCTGTGGTGGCTTCATTATAGGGGTAAGAGAGCTGATATTTGGACGGTACATTACTTGACTGATAACCTGGAAATTAACCAAAAAGGTGATTTTTTGGCAAAATTGGAGATGCAAGTTCTTGTCACCCCATCAACGTAATAAGGGTTATGATAATCACTATTACTCCATTGACGTCGTTGTGACCACCACAGTACCTGGCACAGCACAACCCTCTCCAGGACAGCGTCTACTCTTTTTGGGAGAGCACTTCTTCAAGGTTCAAGGTTTCATCATCATCATCAAGTTTGGTACTCTGCCATTCATGAGGGTTCTGATGACCTGACATAATCACCATAACCTCGTTGACATCATCAAAATCATTTTTGTCATCTTCGTCGTCGTCGTTATCATCATCAAGTTTGGTACAGTGCTTTTTATAAGGGTTCTGATTATCTTTCATAATCATAATCATGATCGTCATAGACACCCATAACAACATTATCGGGATGATAATCATCATCAGTATTCACATTATTTTCAGTTTTATCATCGTCTTCATCCTCATCATCATCATCATCATCATCATAATATCATCATTATCATCATCATTTTCACCATTTTATCATCCAGTTTTAACGAGCAGTATCAGGCCTAAAAATTCGTGCCGGGTGGCGAGAATCTGGTTGGATTCTCGCAGTGGTGACCCGCGAGAATCTAGATTCTCGCAAATATCGAAGAGTCGGGAATGGTCTGGATTCTCCTCGCAAGACTTTGCGAGATCTTTTTTTTTTTTTTTCTTGTAACATGCAGTTTCATTGCAATAAATTAAAAAAAAAAATTATCTTTCACATTCTCTAAAATCATCACTCTATATCTAGTATGTTCAATTTTTTTTTCAATGGTTTTATTCAACCAAACAAACAGTCTAAAGACAACAAGAGGTTGATTCACATAAAATTATATACATGTATAAATCAATTGTGATATAAAAGATTTTATATAATAATGGAGTTATAAATAATATATGAAAGACATATTAATCAATCATGATATGAAATAATACTGTATGTAACAAAGACATGTACTGGCAACAAAAATATTGCACAATATAATGAGCTTGTAAAAAGTAAGATGTTATCTAAAGCAGATTAAAAAATAGACACAATATTAAAAAACATAGTTTAAAATATAAAACATTAGATTTAGCGTGGGCAAGCTGTCTCATAAATAAGGGCAAATTGTCTCAAAGATCTGTATTTTAAGCCATTTTATCCAGATTTTAATATTCCTTTCTTGATAAAATGCTAATCGTTTGAAAACAACTCGCTAAAAAGGCGCTATCGCTTCTGAAACACGTCGCCCTGTTTTTGGAGGTGAATTGAATTTGTCCGTGGCGAGTTGTCTACAGTTCGCATCACGTTGCTATAACTCGCCGTACGTATCGCTTTAATATGATTGGTTATATTTTATGTAAACAATGTGTCAACTACCAATCATCGGCTCCGTAACAAAACGTATGTTTCCATCGAATATCGACCGGCGCGCACACAGAAATAGATTACGTACCGTAAGAAAGTAAATAGTAAGTTTGTTAGTCGCCCATAATTTTATGCTGTCCTCCGGTGTACCATACATGTATTTTTGTGTTAGTTATAGCCGGGTTGAGGCAGATTTAAGTTGTGTTTGCGCGATAATCGATCTAAACCCAACTTTTTTGTTTGCAATTTGTAAATAAATGTGAAGCCTGTATGCATGTAGATATGGTAATCGTCGATTTTTTTTTTGTTGCCAAATCGTAAATTGAGTGATTGAATTTGAAAACTTCATTTTTTTTTTTGTCAACCTTGACCTTCACCTCACGCGAATCCACTTGGATTCGCGCTGTACGGACCCGACGGGAATCTCCACGCGAATCGATTCGCGGATTCGCGTCGAATTTTTAGGCCTGAGTATTTTCCGGTTCCATTTACAACCCATTATAAAATATATACGTGACTCATTGGTTGTAATATAACCTATTGTATCATCATAATTTTGACCACCATCATCATCATCATCATTATTCGTATTAACATTTAATTGTATTAGAAAGGTGACCTTTTGGTATGTCATACGCATTGTCACTAACATGATTGTATTTTTCTTGTTTTCTTAGGGAATCCCTGGACTCTCTTCAAGATGAGCATGAGGCGGATAGACAGGCCAAGCAGAATGCAGTAAGTCATTGTCACTATTTTGTTAATTACTTGTTGATAGGTCAGGCAAGAATATGAATGGAATAATGAATCTTTCCTTGCCATGTCCATCCAATGGTTTAGATTTTATATACAGTCCACTCCCATTGTTACGATGTTCTGACTAGACTCGGCCAATAACCTTGAAACAATTAAATCTCGTTATACTGAACACAGTCATATAGAAACATGTATACATGTTTTAAATTGGGACTGGGAGAATTGCCTATTTATTGTAAAATATTGTATCCTTGTCTATTATGACAGTGGTAGATTGTATAATGATATACATTTCGACTAGCTTATCCAGCTGGTTGTGAGAGTAATGCATAGCTTATGTACTGGAACAACGTATGGTATTTCTATCAAAATTTATAGGGGGATTTAATAGCCTTGAGGGGAGGGATTTATTGGATGGGAGTCATGATTGTAAATGATCATAATGTCTTTCTAAGTGTAAGGTGATGTAAATGAAAAGAATAAAAGGAGAAAAGCGAGGCTTTTATGTGAATTTAAAAAGGAATAAAAGAGGGAAATTTTTAGAGGAGGTCAGTTAAATGATGGCTGTATAAGCGAGGTTAAACTATATATTTATATTTCTTCTTCTTCTTCTTTGAACAGAAATTGAATAAAATGTATGTTTTTCATTCATGAACACAAACTCTTCAATAACATAAATAATCAAAAATAAATATCGGGGGGAAAAAATTCTGCATCTTAAAAGATCATTTATAACTGGAATTTATAGTTGTCCTGAAGTTGTCAACTTCTCTCCTACCTTTCGCTTCAGGCCAAACTTCGTAGGAAGATAATGGACCTCGAGGACGAGCTACAAACCAAAGAAGATCGCATTGATGCACTCAGTAATGCAGCAAAGATCAAAGACAGTTTGATCAAGGTAATCTAGTAATAGTACTATTCGCTTCTCATATATTAATGATTGAACGTATATGAATTCTATCACCCAGTCGTATCCTTGACGAGAAAGGAAAGTTTTTCTATTTTCTGTTTTGTTTAGTTTTGTTTTACTTTCTGTTTATGTTTCACATGTTCATATTTATACTATTGGCAAAGAGAAAATAATGATACAAAAAAAAAGCTGGTTTTTGTTACTTCACTCTAATACAAATTATTTTGATAATTTTTTTTATATTTCTTTTGCAGGAACTAAAGATGGAGAACAGCAGATTGATAGATAATGACCAATCTCCCAGAGGGAGTGATTCATCTGAACTGGTAAGCTATTGTACTCAATCTCTTAATACCACATTAATTTGTAATTATTTTGATTTAGATTTTTTTTTTCTCCCTTAAATTTTTAAATTATATAAAGCCAATGAGAACCAGCAGCCTTGTATAGAACCACCTCAAGTCCTCTACTACTCAAATCTGCCCCAATTTCTAACCCGTAATGCAACATTCTCAATAAAAATTCTGTGTAGTCTTAATGTAAAATAATAATAATAATAATAATAGCGTTTTCTTTACCCAGGGTAGCCACTTCAATTTTGACAACTGCTCTTCCAGCGGGCCCTGCAAAAATTATGTATAGACCCTCTTGAATGATAACACACTAATACGTTCATACCGCAATAATTATCTTACCAGGTAGCAAACCAAGCACTTTTCCCATCAAAACATGTTAGTCTCCCTATACTAATAAAATTATAGGCTTATTTGTATATTTTTTATTAATCATTATCCCAACGGGTATATTTGAAGACTAGCTATTTATAACACACAGTCAATGAGAGGTTTGGTCAGTTTGCTTTGAAAGTGTTAAGCCAATGTGTTGGCTCAGTGGCTGCCGGCCCCAGGTTCAAATTAGAATGGCATGATCACTGGAAATTTTTCTCAATACAATAATTATTGTTCTTTTTCAAATCGTTTAGAACCAGTATCAAAGAGAAAATGAATTATACAATTATGTAAAAATGTGAATGAAATGGCAAGTAAATAGTTAAAATGTTTGCCAGTTCAATCTGATAGCATCTTCAGAACAATTAAAGAGTAATTAGATCTGGTTAGTGAAAGCCTACCTGAATAAGACAAAAAAAATTGTGATAGTGTAAAAGAGTATTTCCAAAATCTTGTTTTCTAATCAGATGAAAATAGAATGATTTAGTTTTCATTAACAACCTGTTCTTAATGTGCCTGTATTATTTTAATTTGAACCACTAATTTCAAAATGCATAAAGACCACAAAGTACAAAGACCACTATCCAAGCATTATTTATATAATGATTATAATAAGGACTTATTTTATTTGAAAAAATATACATGTATGCATTGAAGTGAAATGTATTTTCCCCCTGATATTCATATGTATATGACAAAAACAAGACAAATATTATACTGGTAAATGTATCGATCAACATTTGTTTGTGTACATCTATAGCTTCAGCAGTTGATGCAAGAGCAAATCCGAGAGCTTAGTCGCTTGACCAATGCCCTGCACTCCAACCTTCCCCTCAATGTGAACATCACCCACCAGAGTGAGACTGGAAGCAACCGAGAAGGACCTCATGATGATAGAGACAGAGGTAGTCTTCGAGACG
Organism: Paracentrotus lividus; assembly: GCA_940671915.1. Classification (NCBI taxonomy): domain Eukaryota; kingdom Metazoa; phylum Echinodermata; class Echinoidea; order Camarodonta; family Echinidae; genus Paracentrotus; species Paracentrotus lividus. The sequence continues at coordinate 2,809,753 of CALNVZ010000649.1, read as the reverse complement.
TCTTAGGGGCAGAACTCGCTGCCATGCAGACCCTCAGGAGACAGATTGAAGATGGCATGGGTAGAAGAAATGACAATCACCTCCATGTAGTCATTGATAGGCAAGGTGCTGTGCAGTCCTCAACGACTAGTGGTGTAGGTAGCGGAATCGGCAGTGACAGCAATGGTAAGTACTTACTTAATTTTTTTTAGCCTATTACATAATATGTTACATAATGTGGACATACTTTTCTTCTAATCTTTCAGTAGGTGTGGAGAGCCAATTTGTAAGAAACTGTCTTTACTTCTGTCATTTTCTCTAGATATTTCGCCAACTATCACCACAGCCAGTGAAGCACAGCGCCGGAGCTTTGGAGTCGGCCATGACCAAGAGAGCATGCAACCCCCTCTCTTCTCACAAGACACCAACCTGTATGTTCCCCATCCTCAGTCAACACTCAGCCTCGATGATCTGACATATCCCACCGCTGCCACCAAAGAAGAGCTCCAGAGAGAGGTGGTAGACCTTCGCTCTCAGCTCCAGGAAGCCAAACGGAAGCAGCAGGCCATTGAGAAACGTCTGGAACGGGAAGAGCTAGAGAGCCTGAGAAGCATTCCTGGACATGACCTGACAGATCCCACCGCTGCCACCCGTGAAGAACTCCAACGACAGGTGGCTGATCTAAGCTCCAAGCTCAAGGATGCCAGGAGGAGGTGCCAGTCCCTGGAGAAGAGGCTTGAGAGGGAAGAGCTGGAGAGCCTGAGGAGTGTTCCTGGACAGGAGCGGGACGGGGATCCTCAGATGATCTCTGGTCTTCAGAAAGATCTTGCAGGGCTCAGAAATAAGCTGAGGGAGAGTGAAAGGCAAAATATTACGCTCAAACAGCAGCTTGATGCTGCTTTGCTGAATCAAACAAGCAGTGATAGTTCAGGTAATAATTTGCAGAGAATACTTTTTGGTGTTACCTTCATGATTAGTTCAAGAAAATGAATATACCTTAGAATCATTATAATAATAATAATAAGAGCTTCTTATATAGTGCCTAATATGAAACAAATTCATCTCTAAGCGCTTTGCAATTATTATTACCCCGGTCATTGGATGCTTGTAAGTCTTTCTGACACCTGTCCAATCCCAAAGGGATCATTCAGATTCATGGCAGCCTTTAAGGCACACTCGTTCCATTCCTACCGGGTACCCAATTTGCACCTGGGTGGGGAGGAGCATTGTAGACAAAACGCCCATGCCCAAGGACGTAATTATGCACTCATTTGGGTAATGCCACTTTGATTAAAAAAGATATGCAGGATAATTCTATTTTGTTGCTGGAATGCATTATTTATTTTATCAGCTGCTAAATATAAAATCTATATTCATTATCTCATTTCATTTTTATGTTTTCAGGAGATCATGTGGTTCCAATCTTGAAGCAACAGCTTGATCAAGCTAAGGGTCTTCTTGAAGAGAAGAATCACAAGCTCCAGGCAGCTGAACAGCAGAATGCTGCTCTTCGTCATCATCTTGGCATTGGACCTGAATCTCCTCCTGAGTCTGGAAGAGACCTTGTTGATAACCTGAAGCAGGAAAATGAACAGCTAGCATCTCAGCTTCAGGAAGCAGTAGAACGTGCACAGGGGACACAATATGATGGACAGACATCAATGGGTGCCTCAGCAGAAGGTGTGCAGGTCGCACTTCTCCAAAAGAAATTAGAAAAGGCACAGAACTTGATTGAGCTTCTGAAGAGGCACATTCGTCTAAATAATTCTGGGGCAGATGGACAGGAAAAAGAGTTCAACCCTGAATTAATCGTGGACATGGCAAAGGAAATTGAAAGGTTACGTAAGGAGCTGGACTCCATGCGTGAACAAGATTCAGGAACTCTCGATGAAGTGGACAACATGAGTAGGACAAGGCCTGTGAGAGGTGCTTCAAGTTCTAAAGAGGTTGTCATGCCGCCATCGTTAAACAAGCAGCTTGAGAAAGCCCAGCTGGAGATGAATGCTACAAAGAGAAGGTTTAAAGCTCTGACTCTGAAACTCCACGCCACTGAAGGCACTGTACATCAGCAGGCGGAACGTATCAAGCGTTACAGACGACAGCTCCATAATATGGGACTACCAGCCCCGGGTACCCCTAAGCGTGTCAGCAGTGATTCTAACCTGCTGAACGCATCGACCTATGCTCAAACTAATCGTCGTTTGTCAGCCGTTTCTTTGTCACAAATCCCTAGTTCTGATGATGACAGGGACAGCACATCCTCGGCCAGCTTGTCCGAAAGGAGCGTGGGTGCTGCTGACGTAACGTTTTCTGGTTTTGGTTTGACTAATGACACCGATGAACTCAAGGAACAGGTCGTGGTTCTCAAGAAGCAGTTGAAGAGATGCCGGCACGTTATAAGGAAACTCCAAGTGCGTATTCAAAATGGAGGATTTAGCCGACCGACCAGTCCATCTCGTGACCCAGCTAACCCCAACCCTTGGTTTGAGCTTGTTGCAAACCGAGCAGCCTTTGAGCGTCTGCAGCAGGATCTAGAGAATGTCACCAGCCAACTTGAGAAGGTCATGGACGCCAATGCCTCTCTCCAAGAGCGCAACCAGGAGCTGCTGTCAGAGCTGGTGGAGCTCCAAACACAGAAGCAGAACTCCTTCAGCGAGGAGGTGATTAGGTCGCAGGAAATAGAGATTGGAAGGCTTCATGAACAGCTTGCGGAACTGCGTAGTCTGATGGGCGTCCTGACCAACATGCTGGCAGAAGCCTTGGGTATCCTCAAGGGTCTGGAGAAGGACAACAAGACGGCTATGGCAGGAGCTTACTCCGAGTCGGTGTCTGTCATTGAAGAGAGGTTGAGAGATGGAAATGAAGTAGTGGATACCATCAAACGACTCATTGGTGGTATGTACAATGCAGCTCTTGGAGATTGTTGTTTGATCTGTTTAAAGTCCCAGACCGGACCGAGAAATGAAAACCAAAATAACATATAAAACGAAAGCTAATATTTCTTCATAATACAACAATTCCCAATTTAAGCATTTTTATCTTCCATTTAGAAAGTATTTCATTAAAAAGGTGATCGAACCTCAACCAGGCCATCCCTCCCAAGTACTCGAAAAAGTACCCCTATTATATTGGCGCGAGCGTGACGTCAAAGAAGTTTAAGGGAATGCTGCTGCCAGGCATGATTGGGTTTCGCCTTTAGAAAACATGTTTGTATTGCTATGTCAGAACAATAGACCCCATGTGTGCTAGAATTCTATTGTTCTGACATAGCAATACACATGATACAAACATGTTTTCTAAAGGCGAAACCCAATCATGCCTGGCAGCAGCATTCCCTTAAACTTCTTTGACGTCACGCTCGCGCCAATATAATAGGGGTACTTTTTCGAGTACTTGGGAGGGATGGCCTGGTTGAGGTTCGATCATCTTTTTATGAATACTGTTATGAAAATTTAATTTATTTTGGGGGTATTTATGTTATACGCCTACTTAGCTTTCAATCGATGTAAGGTTGTATTTACTCCGTCAACGGTCTTTAAATGTCTTTTTCCGTTACATGTGTGTGATTGGACGTAATGCATAGAGTACTGTATACACTTTTTTTTCGCCATTTTGCTTCAAAATGGGGAATTCACGAATTTATTGTACTTGCATTCACTTTGTACAGATATATCAGGAAGTGAAAAATTTCACGTTCAGTAAGTCGCAAAATTTGTGAAGATAGATCCACTGCGAAATATTCAGCGTATACAGTACACCATTAGCTGTAATACTAAAAAAGATGTTTCCAATAAACGCTGTTTGAGTACAACTTTGTAAATTTCATTTAAGGGCTTCCTTAAGCAATGTTTATGGATAATTTCTTACAAAGGCTATTGCCACCACTCCATGCATTCTTTACTTTGGTGGATTTCTGCTCTAATTTGTGTGAGTTTCAAATTTTTTTTTTTTTTCCTTTTTACAGATGAAACACAGTTTGGAAGAAGGCAAAGTGAAGAAGATGTCAAGGAATTGTTTTCTGACAGGTAAGTAACACAAAATTTGCTCCAGGGCTGTGTTTCACCAAATCGTGTATAAGTCACGAATGACTGGTGATCAGTTCTTGTGCTAAATTATAAAGCATATGTGATTAAAATAGCACCCAATAACATGTTCAAGATGTTCGTATAGTCACTTGTAACTTGGTGAAACACCACCCAGGCTTATATTTGTCATAGATTAAGAGTAAGGTTTGCGATAGGGTTTTATGTTTGGGTTAGGTATAGTTTTAATTCCAGAACTGAAGTTAACTTATTCAATTAGTATTTGGGATTGATGGCACATTGGAGCTATTGTCCAAGGAGCAAATGTCATGGAATAATAATAATAATAATCTATTCATATTATGAAAAAGTATTATTTATACCCTTTTCTCACGTACTAAAATTTCCTTAGCCCCGTACTATAGGTAGTACTAACTTGCCATTTAGCCCCACCTATAGTACGGGGTAAAGCTTATTCCACTTTCTGTTCCGACGATGTTTTGGCAAAGTAGGCTAGCCCCACCTATAGTGCGGGATTCTCTGGCCCTGCAAAATAGCAGGGTTAGCCAGGCAATTGCGGTGTTTAGAGTGAAAAGCCGGGATTACAAACTCTCGTCGGAACAGAAACCCGGCTAAGCCGTGCACATGCCGTACTAGCGAGCGCCAAGCCACAACACGGAGGCTAACGATAGTACAGGGTTACCGATTTCTGTGTGAGAACAGCGTGCCTTTTCTTAGCCGGGGTTAGGCAGATATTTTGGCTCGTCGGAAAAGGAAAATAAATAGTACGGGGTAAAGGAAAGTATGGGGTTAACGATAGTACGGGGTTAATAAAAGGCCAGTGAGAAAAGGGTATTAGACTTGATTGAGATTCAAACTCTGGCTCGATTAGTGTACTATTGTGGGCGAATGACAAGCTGACAATGACTGTTTCCATTTGACTAAATCCAGGGCTGTGTTTCACCAAGTCGTTTGTAAGTTACAAATGACTTTACGAACGGCTGGTGATGAGTTATTTGCTCTTAATTATAAAGCATGTGATTGGTATAGCACCCAAGAACATGTTCCACTTGCGCATGAAGTCGTTTGTAACTTTAAGAATGACTTGAAGAAACACCACCCTGATCCTATAGCAATCATGACTTTGTTTGTTTGATTTAGGGTGTGTTCAATGTCCAGTTTCAAATTTATACGCCAACATGAATCATGATACAAAACGCAATGACAAAACACAAACGCGATCAGCGGTACACCGTTCAGTGTCAAAAATTTAAAGCTGATTATATTTCCATCGTCTTTAATTTCCCCGCTCTCAAAAAATAAACATCTCCTCCTTTTTTCACTTTCACCAGAAGCTTCCACTGCGAGAGCACATTTAAACACATTTGAAAACTCAATCCTGTTCAGTGTTGCATTTCGTTGCAATCGCGATGCTGTAGGTCGTAAAATTGAAGCTGATTGTGTTTCAAAACGCATCTTTTTTGGCGTTTAAATTTTCCTCGAAACACGTTTACTTTTTACGACCAAGGATGGGGACAATGAACACACACTTTGTTTCTCATTATATCAGCGTTTTGTAATTGTGTTTTGTATCATGATTCATGTTGGTGTATAAATTTGACACTGGACATTGATCACACTCTTAGACTGAGAGTGAAGGATGAAAAACTCCAGGAGATAAAAGTTTTTTTGTTTTTTTTGTATACATGTATTTCGCTACTGGGGCAACAAAGTCTTGGATATCAGTAATTTCAAAAGTTGCAATAACAATGACTGATACCCCGACTAACTGCAGATCCTATAGCAATCATCATAACTCTGTTTTGTTTGGTTTAGACTGAGAGTGAAGGATGAACAAATCCAGCAGTTAAGAGATGAAATTCGAGGGCAGCAGAAACTGAACAGAGAACTCCAAGAGATCCTGCACAATAACCAACTCAAGGCAGAGGGAATAAAAGAGGAGCTGAAGAGGTATTTCTTGTTCCGAACGTGCTATCAACTCAGACATTACAGAACTAATCCAAATTGCCAAGAAAATATCTGTATGCCAAAATATTGGCTTAAACAGTATCATTTATGTAAAATTGTATCAAATACATGTATTTCGCCTTTTGGATCTCAGTAATTTCACAAGTTGCTATTCACATGCTAGTTGTGTGCTGTTATCCATTACCTTCCTGGTCGGATCATGCTAAAGGCCCGGTCCCACTGGCGGAAGGATTAATTGCGCATGAGTTGCGTATACAAATTTCGTTCATCCGCAAAAAAAACACAAAAAAACAATCCGTAATTCATACGCAAATCAGTCTTAAAAGCCAGTGGGACCGCGCCTTAAGGTGATGGCTCAAGGACAGCTCCCCTGGAGATCAACTCCTGTGGATTACTTCCACCTGACAAGTCCTCAGAGGATGTGAGAGTTGCACTCTGGTGCAGTTGTCCTCATGGGGAGTTGCTCTCAGTAGGATTTGTCTGGGGGGGGGGGGGGGGGGGGTGCTGCACTCCAGGGGACTTTTCAGGTGGGAGTTGTCCCAGGGTGACCTGTGGACAGCTGTCCTTGTACGTAAGGTTACACATGTCATTGGAAAGCCTATCAATGAGTAAATACCAGATGTGTTGGGAATTTAAGTCTAACTTTAAATGGCTCCTTGTGAAACACTACAAAACTTGATAGGACAATTCGGTAACAAGACTGGGTCTAAAAATAATCATTCACATACATTCTTGATGTATGGTCGCCTTGTAGATTGAAAGCTGATCAGAGCAGAGACTCGAAGGTCCAGGAGGATCTAGACAGCCAGAGGAAACATAATCAAGACATGCAGGATATCTTACGCAGACAGGAACAAAGAGCAGAGGCTGCTAGGAAGGATCTGGAGAGGTGAGATATGGCTTTAAACTTTTTTAATTTTAGGTATCCATTTGTAGGTGGTGCTGTAATTCCATGCCTTTGCACGTTCCCATATGTGTGTTTTAATGGATTTTCAAAGAAATCATTGGGGAAAAAACAAACAAAAATGCATTTAATTTTAAATACTCTATCTAAAATGAAGTATGGCTTTAGGATGGTTTTGTTAATATGCTGATCAGGCTACTCTGTCTAAATATTCGAAAATAGATGAATAAATAAATAGATAAATAAAAGGAATAACTTACACATATAGGAGGCACATTTTTATCCAAAAGTTGTAGAATTTCTCACAATTGTAAATGTACAAAACTCAACTTTGACTATGTCTTACTGATTGTTCTTAATCCTGTGCACGTGTTGTCATATTAAATCAATGATCACATTTCTGCAGGGAATATGAGAAAGAGATCATCATCTTGCAGGACAGACTGGAAGAAGCTCGGAAGACAAATGACAAACATCGAGAGAAGAAGAAGAAAACAGCATCTCCATCTGGTTCACAACACTTGGATGGTAAGCAATTCTTAAGCATCAATTTGTCCCTGTAATCCTGTATGATATGTGGCCTTGGAGTGAAGATATAATTCCAATCGTAGCAATACACCATTTATCTATGTAAGGGTGCGTTCATGGTCGATTTTTAGATTTAAACAGGAATATGAATCATGATGCAAAACGCAATTACAAAACTCAGATATAAAGAGAAACATCGGTTGTGTTCATGGTTCCGATTTGCGGTCTTAAATATAAACGTCTTCAGATCTCCAATCTAAGGAAGATTTAAAGCTGGAAAAGGAGTGTTTTCAAAGACGATCAGCTTCGATTTTTTGACCATCATGACCTTGAGCATTGTAAATACAGCTAAGCTGCGCTGAGAGCAGGGAATTTAAAGCAGGACACTCCACGTTTAATCAGCTTTAAATTTTTGACTATGAACAGTGATCTGCAGATCGTGATTGTGTTTTTTAATTGCACTTCGTATCATAATACATATTCCTGTTTATATTTAGTTTTTAACCATAAACGCACCCTGTACATGTATCTGTTATACACTGTGAGAGGCATCCACTAGAGTGCTGGTGAGAAGACCAGGAATGGTTGGGAATAAAATTGTAATTTCTAAATGTTTATGAAAGGGCAATAGTTGTATGTACAGTCTGTGTCAAATAAAATGGTACAGTTGGAAAACATTTTTTTAAAGTATGAAAATTAATCACATTCTAAAAGTGTTTGATATTTCCATAAAGAAGGAAAATCAGGCTTTCTTCTGCATTTTTGTTCATCCCATTTGGTGTTGTAGATCTTGATTATATGACCAGTTTTCTATAATCAGGAAAAAATGTACTTTGCGCATTCTTCTCGATGGGTTTCGCACATAATAGCCATGAATTCAGCCCAAGGAGACAATAGATATGTGTAATTTCGATTAGCTCATCGCCGCACAAAATTTAGCATAACTTTTGTTTTACAAAAGAAAATTATACGAAACTAAGTGCATCAGCGAGAAGAATCTTTTGGCTTTAATTTGGTACCACATTCACACATCATTTGAGAAGATTTCATACCTAAATAATTTGTACCCGACTGTACCATTTTTTTTTGACACAGACTGTATATGCACATTCACTGACATTGTTCATGGTCAATTTTCTCCCAATGGAAAGTCAATACACAAAGATTGAATTGCTGCTTTTAAGCTCAAGCCTAGTCAAAAAACGTTTTAAAAATTCTCCTAAACAAAATTAAAAATATCTAAATAAGGTAGGTTTATAGTTGGTTTCACTGATTATTATTATTGAGAAGTTTCCTCAGCAACCAAGAGGGTGACACGCAGCCATTTTTTAGTGCAGCATGAGAATGTTTTGCAGCCATATGTGGTGCACTTTATAGGTACATAAAAGTGTTGTAGTCTAGTGGTTAATTGAACACCATGATCACAAAGTACACAGTTCCAGGTCACTTCTTTAATTTCCTTTAGTAGAACATTTATCAAATTTGTTACGAGTCCTAGGTGAAGGCAGGTATATCTACATGTAATATTGGAGCTCTTTGGGTATTTTGCAAACTCAAAGTGAGATATATCCAATAAGCTAAATTCATATATAATTGTAGAAGTTCAGAATTATCCTTATATTCTTTCTCTTCTTTAATCTCTTCAGGTCAAGGAAGTATTTACCTTTACGAGACGAACATCAAATTGACAACTGAGAACAGTGCCCTCTCTAGGCGACTTGCTGAACAGGAGGACAGAACCATTAGGATTAAGGCAGAACTAGACAGAGCAAACAAAGAAATTAAAAGGTTACCTATCTTCCATTTACGCCATTAGGCCGTATGCATGAAAACAAGAAATCACTGGGATTTTACTGGAATCAATTTGTATTCAGTGACTGCTTATTGCAAGTCACACAATGTCATATTTCTCCATATAAAAGCACCTGCAACTGTGTCACGCAATCCTTTGATTGGAGTCATATGTCATTGAGTAAACAATTAATGGTCTATTCATTCACATTAATGAGTTTTATTATTAGTTTGTCTGCATTTCTCAGGAACCCTAACACAACTTTTTGCTTGTGTTTGTATATACATGTAGGGATGACACTATATTGTTCATTTTCCATGTTTTTATCTTGCAGATTACTTGGTGAGAAGCGTCGTTTGGGAGATGAGAAACAAAGGTTGCATGATCAGATGACAGATAACGAGCAGTTAGCTAACTCACTCCGCTTTGAGCTCAGTGTCTACGAACAGCTTCATAACAAAGGTGAGTGTCCAAATCATCATCATCATCATCATCACCATCATCATCATCTTCATCATCTTCATCACCATCATCACCATTGTCATCATCATCATCATCACCATCATCACCCCCTTATCACCATTGTCACCATCATCATCATCATCATCATCATCATCATCATCATCATCATCACCATCATCATCAATTATTGTCATCGGTCATTCAATCTATCGATCATCTATTCATCATCATCATCATCATTCATCATCATCCATCATCATCATCATCATCATTCATCATCAATCATCATCATCACCATCACCATCATCATATCATCATCACCATCATCAATTACATCATCAATCATTATCATATCATCATCATCATCATCATCATCATCATCATCATCATCATCATCATCATCACCATCACCATCACCATCATTATCATCATCATCACCATCATCATTACCATCATTATCGTCATCATCATCATCATCAACGATGTACGGGATGGAAAGGAGCCGTAACAATGAAGAATTTTTTATATTGAGCAGCGTTAATCATAATGATGCAAGAAAACTAGAATGAATCCAGTTTTCTGTGATGGTGCACATTGGGACTCAGGATATTAGAGCTAGTAAAAATGAAAATGTTTTCCAGTTTCACCTAAAATCAAATTTGAATGAAACCTGTGAAATATGTTGTAACTATTCAGATCAAAATCAGACAGGAATTTGCTGAACCTAACTTAAGAAAAATAGAGTAAAAGGAAAATATGTCAAATCATGGGGAACAAACATTTTTTTTTCCAATACAGATCCTGAAATGTTCTGTGAATGCTCAATTAAAACATTCATTTGTACATGTTTATATTTTGAGAAATTTTTTTTTTTTTTCCTGCTCAGCCTTCTTTCATGTACCTACATGTACAGTCAGTGTTCAATCTAGGAAGCAGTCAACAAGGCCATGCTTTTTCTTCTTTGGGGCTTTCAAGACTATAACAACTGAAGTTTTGAAAAAAATTAGCAAAGAAAAAAGGATTCCATTTGAATTCGAATCAAGACATCCTAATGGCTAAACAGGCACTCTACCGACTGAACTGAACTGAATAGGCAACTAGATAGTCGGCGCATTATAAATGCTATATATTATTATTATTAACTATGGCAAGCCCTTGTCGATATCTGTCCCAGAGAACCCCCAAGCTTTCAATGCTTGAGGGATTAGAAGATCTAGCATTGAAAGCTAAAGGATTCTCTGGGACAGACATTGATATAAGCGCTGGCCGTAGCTCAGTCGGTAGAGCCTCTCTAGCAATCAGGGGATCTCGGTTTGAATCCCGATGGAACCCCATTTTCTTTGCTCATTTTTTTACATTATTTATTTCTGGTCAGTTTCCTTCACTGTTCAAACTGTAGACTTGAACAACTAATTTCATTTCCCATGCTCTCTCTACCCACAGAGACCAGCACAAGATCACATAGCTCTTATGAAAGGGGCGGAGACCACTCCCGATCTCCCTCTTCCCACTCCTCCCATCTCCACGTGATTGACCGAACTACGGGGGTGGATCTCTCCGAGCTCCTCCAAGAGCTACGCCATCTCCGGATCCAGCTGGAGCGCAGCATCGACACCAACAATGCCCTGAGGATCCGCCTGGAGGAGGCTCTCAGGGAGAAGAGCCTGTCTCCCAAGTCAGAGAAGGCATCCGCAGCATCATCGCCGAGGGCAACCATCATCTCAGAGGAAGTGAGGATACATAGCAGTAGTAGTAGCAGTAGGAGGAGATCAGGCGAAGACAGGACCAAGAGTAATAGTGCAAGGAAACTCTTCACTGGTAAGACATTGTTGTGGCCTCAATCACAGAAGGTGGTGTACATCTATATCTCAAGAATCACTTTAGTTGAGATATAAACTTCAAACTTGATGATGTTATGCATTACTATAGGAAACCAATCCTGTTAGATTTTGGAGTAAGGGTCACAGAGGCCAACAATTACGAAATTCCAGATATTGGTTTAGCTACTGCATTAGCTCAAGAATCGCAAGAGATATTAACATTTAACTTAAAAGATTGTGTGTATTAGTATAGGAAAACGATCTGATTATGTGTTGCAGAATATAGGTGAAAGGTCAAGTTTAACATTTAAAATTTCAGGTATTGGTATTTTTATCTTGTTATTTCAAGAACCAATAGAGACACTGTATGAACATTCTACTGGATGATATGTAGCACCATAGCAAGACGATTTGATACGTTTTTTGTTTGAAGACCTAGGTTAAAGTTCAAGGTTTACAGAGGTAGAAATGCCTGAAGTTTATTGTTAAAATTTCTTTTCCGATTATGTTTCCTTTTGATTTCTGCCATTTTAGATGGAAAGACTCAGAGACATTCTGAAGAAAATGGACATTTAGATGAAGACTTCACAATGGATGGTAAGAGTTGAACGTGATATATAACAGGTCTTTTTCTTCTCCTTCCTGTGGAACACATACATTTATTTTTATAGTCCATAAAATATGTGCAGCAGTTTGTTAATTCACCATCATATGACCTAACTTTGATTTGTTATAGCGTCAGATCCGACACCATAATGATAATCTCTTTTGGTATGGAAAGTCCATGTTAACTGAATAGGCGAGTATTGATGGTATAGTTTGCCTGTTTGCACTAGCACGTAATTACAGTAATATTATGTGCACAAAAGTTAATAACAATGGAGACGAGGAGTTATAATGTATGTCATAATCGCTTAATTTAGCACCAAAAATGTGACACAGATAAAACAATTTCATTAGGGATCTATTTACTTTAACAAATAGTGAATGTTCCATTATACAATATTACTGGACTATATGAACTCTGAATACTTAATAATCCCTCATGCAAGTCTAATTCAGTTGTGTTTAATCACAGCTCAAAGTAAAATTGAATGGTCATCTTGTATTTTGTGCCAAGTTTTTAAAAAAGTGTGTTAAATTCAAGTTTTATGCAAGAGGGCCAAGATTTATTTCATCTTGCGTAAATATCCCTTTTCGAGATGCATACAAAACTAGAGTAAAGTTATCCACCCCCCCCCCCCCCTCCCCCTCCCCCTTTCTTTCTATCTCTACAGGAATTGGACCTCTCTTTAGTCAAGATGGCAGTCGGGTCAAGAAATCCAAGCATTCTGATATCTCTGAGGGTGGATCTAAGAAGGAGAGTTACGCAGTCTCCATGGCAACGACCTATGAAGCTGTGAGGTCAGGGGTCAAGGAGGCAGCTGTTGTCGGGGGAACCATCGAGGTCCTGCTGCGGGAGAAGTTATCAAGACTGGCTCAGGTATGGCAAACAAGTAGTAGTATTGCTCATCATGAGATTAGGCCATTGATTATTGAAGGAATAGTCTGACTTGTCGGTTAAGCAGGAAAAAAATTATAGAAACATAATTTTTAAAGAAGATTAAGAACATAAGTAACTGAAAATCTTGCTTCTTTTTTTTTTTTTTTTTTTTTTTTTTAAATTGTTGGAAAATTGTAAATGATGAAGAGCCTACATCTATCTAATGGTTTTTGGAGACATTTACAGTTAAACATACGCGTGAAAATGGCCGAAATGGCTGTTTCTGTGTTAACGCGGCCTGCAGTGGATAGTGTGACTACAGCATTAAGCGCATTGAAATGTATGTATGTCTAGGTCCGAATCCCGGTGAAATTCGAATTTCTTTGCTTGTTTTTTTTTTCACTTTGTCCTACATTTTATAAATGTCAGATATTATAATAATCACCATTTTTTCTGTCACCTTTGTATTCTTACCCCAGGTGGTAGAGGAGAGTAGCCCCCACTCTAGAGGGGACCTTGCAGAGTTAGAAAGCGGTGACCACACCCTACTATCCACCCTCTCTCATGATGTGAAACGTTTGATGAAGCTCCTAGATACCAGCAGACGTCACCTGGTTAACTTCTGGATGACAGACCGTCTCGTCCAGCAACACTCCCAGAGCGATGAAGTCAAGGTAATGGGAATGTTTCAGTTCAGCGTGCAAACATGTTTCAGAAATAATCGTGTTTAAAGAAAAATATTAAATTGCCAACAAAATGGGCTTATAATTATCAAAAGCAAATTATGTTTAGACTTTGGTGAGTGTGAAAGTTGCTCTCTTGTTTGTTTTTTTGTTTTTGTTTTATTTTTCAGAGTGCATAATGGTGACAGTACTTACATTTTTGTACCAAATGAGTTAATTTTAACTAAAAATTGAAGGGATTATTTGTTAGTATTGTATTTTGATTGCTCAGGTCTGTCAGGCATGATGCTCATGGCGCTTTATAAAGATTATTTTACACATTATTAACCTGGTCATAGCTTAGCGGGCAAGTGTGTAGCGCTTAAGCATATCGGGTAACCATGCACACCTTTGTGGAGTGTAGCAAATGTAGATGAAATGCCTTGTTTATGTATTGAATACTTAAATTTTCTTTGTAGGAGCTAAGAAAAAGACTTGGAGCCCAAGAAAGATTGATGAAGGAGGCTCGAGACAGACTAGCAGCTACAAACCGTGAGAAAGAATGCATGGAAGATGCTATTATCAAACAATGTGAGTAGAAAATATGTCTTGATTCCCTGAAGCGCTGTCGAAATGGTGAATCAAAATTTAATTTCATTTCATTTCCTTTCATTTATTTTCAATTCTGATAAAAATATAGAAAAAAATAACAAATTCAAAGACATATTATACAAATTGCAAAAATTAAAAGTGGATGTAGTACCTTTTGGAACCAAAAAGTATTGCATCACTTGATGTGGTGAGCGTAAGTGTGACTTTATTTCAAACTTAACTCTTGTTGAACACCCTTCTTTCCCAAGATTAAAACAGTTTTATCATTAGCTTTTAATTTTTTTTTTTTAATTCCCAACAGTGTGCAAGACACATAATGTCATCAGGAAAGCAAAAGGCAATCTACAGACAGCAGAGGCATAAGGACGCAACCACCATCTGAAGGATCATAAGAGGCCAAAGGTCACAGGAAATACACGAAGCAACGGTAGAAGCATAAGGACGTAACCACTAACCTATTGCAACATAAGGCGCCTAAGGTTGTTGCAACCACATGGAGCATCAGATATTGTAAAAGGACACAAACACCACATAAAGAACATTTAAGGTCACATATATGAACTATATGCAGCACAAGACATGACAAAAGTATGTGTAAAACTTATAGCAACATTCTAGGCCAAAGGTCGTATCAGCCACAATAGGCAAAAGTAGACGCATAAGGATGTAACTTTCACCTAATTGAACAGTAGAGGCCTTAACCACCACATGAAGCTCAATGCAGGATGACATGACAGAAGGAGCAAGGCAATGGCCTCGGCCTCTGAGATGGCGGCACGATTACGTCAATGCATAAGGTCTATTAGGAAACATAATTTTTTTTGACACATGTATACAACTATGCTTAAATCAAACTTCTAGGGACCACAAAAGTCTGTTAAACATAGGAGAAATTTTACTTCTGAGAATTGCTTTGACTGAAGAGATTTTTAGACTTACAAAGGGTTGACTTATACAGAGTTGAATATAAATGACAAGCATGTCTTTCTCTTTTTATACTCAGTCTCAGAAATTGCAAGGAGTATATTTTTTCAGCTTTTCTATTTATTTTTGTACATTTGCAACCCAGAAACCAGGAAATGAACTGATATGTTTGATATGAACTCTCATATAAAATCTGCAAGATACTAAGCATTCCAAATGATGTAATATTGTAACTGGTATGTGGTCAAAAGTTTTTTCTTACGATGTAGATTGTGACCCCTTCTCTGCCTGGGGATACTGGATATATTTGCCTCCTCTCTTAAAAAAAATTATTCTCCTGAACATACCATATCAATGGTTATGCCTTTTAGATAACAGATAGATATGCAGAAAGTTCTCTCCTATACACGGTGGCCAGCAATTGGATTAAAATATAATTCCATATATGGGAGATATCATTAAAAAAAAACCTAGGTGAATGGAATAGCTTGGTACAAGAGAGTATTTTAAATACTGTTTGATTTAGTTTAGTTTATTCTGTTCTTGTTACCATAATCCATATTATTTCTTAAATCTTTCCATGAGAAGATTTTGATGAAATTCAAGCTGTTTATTGGCTCATGCTGTAATGTACCAGCTACACTATTGAAGATGAAAATTAGACGGCAGATTTTAGTTTGAAAGATGCTGTGTTTTCAATGGCTTTGTTACATCATAAGATATATAAAGTCCAAGTATTCATGGTGTAGAAAACACTGGAATAGTTGGGTTTCAGAGAAAAAGGTAGTATTACCTGCTAAAAGTGTTGTTGTCCTATCATCTGCTAGTGCATATTAATGTAAATTGAGTCAAAAAATAATTGTGTATGTTTACACGAGTCCATTTACTTATAGGAAGTCTGAAATCAGGACGCATAACTGGTGTCATAAAAGTAGATTAATCTAAAATAGAGAAATCTTATCAGTTGATTAGAATATATATAAGCATTGTTCTCTGGATGCGAGCGAGAAAGCCTTAGCCATTAATAATGTTTGTGAAGTAGACAAACGTGTACAAGAATATTAAGTGTTTAGAGACCAATCTGTGTATATACGGGAGAACTAAAGAAATATAGACGTTGATGAAATACACAGGTCTGTTTAACCCTATTCAGACTGGCATTGTCAAGAGGAGATTTTGACTGGGGGGGGGGTCAATTTGACCCCCCCTGAGATCTCGGCCGCGGATAGTCCGCTCGCGGCGAAATTTTGCGCGAACGTCGCTGCACATGTAAAGGGTGTCGCTGGTATGTTTTTTTTGAAAAAAAATTTCACGTATTTAATTTATGCTAATTTATGCATACTCATGTATGCAAATTAGATGCTTTTTTATGGAAATCGTTAATATTTCATTAATAAATATAGTTATGAAGCCCAAATTTAATCTAAAAGTTGCTGAGTAGCAAAGACAACAGTATTGAATAGACAAATTCAGAAATTTCAAATTAATTCTTTTGTATTCTATTGTTCTATGAATTTCTTATGTATTCTATTGTTTTTATTTCTTATGTATTTCTTTGTTTTTGTAATTTTTTATGCTTGAGAAATG
The DNA here is from genome assembly GCA_940671915.1 of Paracentrotus lividus. NCBI lineage: Eukaryota > Metazoa > Echinodermata > Echinoidea > Camarodonta > Echinidae > Paracentrotus > Paracentrotus lividus. The sequence goes on along the minus strand of CALNVZ010000649.1, from coordinate 2,792,989 downwards.
TATTTTGATCAATATAAAGACAAATTTAATCAATCAAAAGGCTCAGAAGGCACAATTATCAGTGTTATAAAGAAATTTAGAAAAAAGCAGTATTTTGTACACAAACGCATGCAAAATGACGATTTTCGTTAAATTTAGGCCTGACATGCGATTACGTAATGTTGCGTAACGCGACAACGGAGTATCCGATTTTTTCGAACTTGGTGTCAAAATTTGCGAGACACTTGAAAGAAAAAAGTCATAAAGCGCCGGGTTGCGATTCGCAGCGGTTGCGCGGCAGTCACGGATTTCGTACAGGGGGGGGTCAAATTGACCCCCCCCCAGTCTGAATAGGGTTAAAGGTGATCTTATAGACATGTATGCCATCACGGATTTATTATATACTAAGAAGAAATGTACAAAGTCGCCATTTTGACTATTTTTAAGTGTAAAAGGGAAATCGTGGCAATATTTCATGTACAGAATTGTTTTGTTAGTGTAGATATGAATTCAATAGTCTTTGTCTTTGTAAATATAAACTCAGAAGAAGTCTTTACATATTTGTAAATATGAATTCAAAAGATGTCTTTATGTCTTTGTATTCGTATATGAATCACTTTTCACATTTAAATGGATATGATTGAAACATGCCATGATAATTTCCTTGGTGCGTAAAATTATGCCTACTGCTTCAAATGTCGGTGCATTTTTAAGACTTTTTACACATTCACCAGTATGGCTGCTGTGGTGGTTTGAACAAAACGTGATTTTTTTTACACAAGATGAACAAACTGTTTGGTGCCTAAATTTTAATTGGACAATTTGTTTTAATGTGATAATTTTTTCTTTACTATTCTATGAATTTTCCGACATGATCCATTCCAGAGAGAGTAATTTCATTTGAAGTATGTTTGTCTCACATTTTTTTCGCTTTTTAATTTTAAAAAATGGCTAATGTTACAATTTAGATTATAGGAAACTGTTTAATACTGTAGAAAAGAATAGTTTTTTGTGTGTTAGGGTCATATATGTAGGTGAAAATCAGATTCAGAAAGAGTGCCAAATGTGTTTATTGAAATAGGTTTTAAGACCGTTTTAAAGATGTCCTTGTACATTTGTTTTATTTGCCGATTACATAATTGCTTTTTAGTGGATGTGTAGTACATGTATATTTGAAACTGTGTATAATGAATTGGTCTTGTGCATATAGGCAGGCGTCAGACAGAGCCAAATGCAGTAAAAATGCTGTGAAAACTGACCATTCAATGTTTGAAAGATGTCCTTTATGAAGTTTTATGTACAGAATTTATAACTTCCTTTATGGAGCTTGCAGAGGTTTAAATCCACTTACTCTAACAGCAGTTGGTCTAATTCTGCACTTGCCTAATACTACATGGGCTAAACCCATTTGGTCTAATAACAATCTAGTCTGATTTACAATTGGTCTAATACATACTTGGTCTACTTCTCACTTGGTCTAATTTCCAATTCGTCGAACAGCTAAATGGTCTGATTATGATTTTCGTCTATTGCCCAAATGAATATTTGGTATATTACCAGCTTGTTACTGAATAGACCAAGTGGTGATAGACCAAGAGGACATTAGACGAAATGGAAATTAGAGGAAATGGTAAATAGGCGAAGTGGTAATTAGGCCATAAGGTATTTAGACAAGCTGATTGAAGATGGAATGGAATTAGACCATGTGGGATGAAACCAAATGGACAATAGACAAAGTGGGTTTAGACCAAATTGCAATTTAGTCTTGCAGAGGGCCCTGTCCAGGGGGTGGCCCAGGGGGTAGTATCCGAGAACTGAAAATGAGAGATAATGGACGAAGAGAGTGAAGTGAAGAAGATGAAAGAAAAAGCTAGAGTTGAAAGAACATATTGAGAGAAGGAGGAAGGTACATGTACATGAAAGGAGTTGAGAGAAAAAAGAAAGAGAGGAGAGATAAAAATAGAGTGATATATTTTTAAATTTTTTAAATTTTGTAAGAACGGGTTGAATTTCCTGGTCCTAATTTCAAACAGACACGGGTATGTTTCGTATGATAAGATTTCACTATAACCATAAAAGAGGAAACTTTCCTGATAAGGTCATTGTGAGCGTATGAATTTTTTAAGAGTTGCAACAAAATCAATGTTTAAAAGGATTAATTTACATTTTTGAATTTTGCTGCACTGAACTTTCACAAATCTCAACAAATGCAAAAATAAATCCGAAAATTCTAGGTTTCTAGTAAGTGGTTTGGTCCCAGTGACTTGGGACCAAACAACTTGCTGTAAACCCAGAAGTGCCGGAAGTGGACTGTATTACGAGGAAGAGTTCCTCGTTACTACAAGTACACGTAGGTCTCCGGGAAAGAAACGACCATACACCCTTTGTAAACAGGTCTATTTATCAACCCCTATATCAATTTATCACATTATCCATGTTAAACCGAGAAGTTACATGGGATCCATTTATCAATAAATATATCTCTGCTGGGTTTTGTTTTTCTCCCCCCCCCCCCCGCCTCCTCCCATTGCTCTCTCTCTATCTCTTTGACTTCACTTCCACAGTTTATCTTCTCTCACACTTACTTCTCTCTTTCATATCATTGTTTCCATTTTTTTCTTCTATTCATCTCTCTTCTCACACCATTTCTCCCCTTTTCAGTCATTCTTCTTCTTCAACATTTCATTTGTAATCCAACTCTATTTTCTTTCTCTCTCTCTCTCTCTCCTCCTCCTCCTCCTCCTCATAACTTTTTCATATTCCATACATAACATACAGTAGAAAGCCTACAGTGTACTCCCATTACAATGAGCATATATACACATTTTAAAAAAAATTTATAACGAGGCAATTCTCAATTCCAATGTCAAACATGTGCAAATGTGTTTATGTGCACACAGGTTAAAAACAAAGAGATCATCAGAACAAGGTATTTGATTTGGTCCTGAGCATCTCATTAAGACAGGAGTGGACTGTATGCTTTTCTCTATCAGAGTATACAATGTATGAAGGGGGTTCATAAAGCTACGCACTTAGTTTTTGACGATTTAGAAGTCATAGAATTTAATATTTCATATTACTATTTTCATACCATCTTTTGCTACATTTTGTGAGGATTAACTTGGAGTAAAAAACGTGGAATAAAACTAACAGCAATTACGAAAATCGCGGCGAGATCGAAACCCACTCCTCCGTTGCCGTCAGAAAAAAAACGGTTCATAACTAGTGTACGCACTCACTTTGAAGTTTGATTTAACACTTTTAATTATGTGTTTTCTTCCAAATTTTTATGATATATTATGAAATAGTTACCACAATTCAATAATATTTACCTTTTTAGCACCTTGTTTCTATGTTTAGCCGTAAAAGGTGGAATTTTGAACTTTGAAATGGAACACTATTTTGCTATGACGGTGCCTGTATTATGCGGGTGCATAGTTAGGCCCCATTCACTTTAGCGCGTATTTTGCAGTGCGTAGCTTTATGAACCGCGTAGCTTTATGAACCCCTACCATACATGTATATCATATGACCACAAAAACAAAGAAGAAGTTACACACAAATTCTATTTCAATAATAAATAAAAGATCTTTGTGTCATTTTATAATATCCTAATTTTATAAAGCACTGATTGCAATGACTGGATTCATCATTATTTAGCCAAAAATCAAACAATCCCTGATCCTAATATGCCCAATGATCAAGAGTAATTTAATGACAAGCAACAATGATGCTAGAAATTTTGAATCAAACTATAGTTGTCATTAAAGATAATATTGAGTAGTGGTCATGATGAAAAAAAATCAAAACATTCTTGTTCATACCAAAATCCTAAGCATAGTGGATAAATACACATTAGGAATTCACAGGAATTTGCATAATTGCTGGGAAAGACTAACATAAGCATCAATTCTGATCATTTGCAAGACGGAATCCCAAACTAGTCTCCAGCCCATCTCATAGCAAGTGAGATACCTCCATTATTTTAAATTTCATGGGAATATATAATAATTTGATTATTAAATTATGATAAAGATTGTGAAGAAAAATTTGGCACATATAAAATATGGGTCCCATAATTATTATTTTCTTTTAATAAAAGCTGTAAAAATGATTCAGATTCAGATTCATTTTATTTGTCCTTTCTGGAACTTCAGTTTGTCGGCATAACATAGAAAACATTCAGATTGAGAGAAACACAAAAGTGAAGGTTTAATAAAAATCCACCAAAGGATATTTTAAAAAGTGATTTTTAGAAATTTTAAATTTCAGGGGAGGGGGGGGGGGGGGGAGGAGGGTCAGTAGCAAGATGCTATACCATACATGTTATCTACTGCAAATTTCATAAATTGCTATTTTCTTAGACGACGATAAATTATTGCACCAGGTGCATTTCATATTATCAGACACATGTTTTTATACAATTTTTTTTTTACACATGCCTTCATGAAATTGATCCATTCCTTCATCATGAACTATGAAATGGATACACCACCTATGGGAGAGCACCTATTACTTTCCACTAGAAGTTACCCTTTGCATGCCATATAAATTTTTAGCAAAAAAGCAGATTTTTTATGTTTTCATTTAAAATAATAAAAATCTAGTCCTTTGTGAATACTGAAAACTACTTGGCATATATGTAGACGATACAATTAATATTCTTGTTTGTTAAATTATCTCAGTATAGTACCAGCATTAAACAGAGAATAAATTATTATGAGTTGATTTATACAACTGTGACAAAATTCAATTATGGCAGGCGAACATTTAAAACCAACTTTATTAATGTTAGGGTTCATTTCATGTTTATTCATGCATGGTAAAAGGAATTTTAGTGATAAATGTGAAAAGATTTATTCATTTATTGATAAAAAAGTTGAAATACACAAAATACTGGAGACAGGAATTAACATGGTAGAATTAAATGGCATACCATGCCAGGTAATGGAAACCAACGCTTAGGCGCCTTCTCCAAACAAAGTGCGTCAGCTTTACGCGTCTTTTGTACCCAAAGACGATTTATCGGCTTTTGAATAGAATCCCGAAATCTTAATACGGCTTAAACACGTTAAAAGCAGAAATCCAATTGTTTCTCACGTTGGATCAGGAAGCTGCAGGAAACTGACGCACTTTGTTTGGAGAAGGCGCCTTAGCAATGATTACTCTTTCTTGAATAAAGGTTACTCAACAGTAATATGGTTTTATGACAAATAAAACTGTTCTCTCAATAACCAGAGATGCTGTCTAATCCATCACACCTATTCTCATGAACTATTAGGCACAACTGTTAGCATCATCATTATGAACCTCCAAACATCTTATGCATACCTCTAGAGAGTTTATTATAAACTTGCTTCTCTCTTTTAATGAGAAGTCTATTTTGTTCAAGGAAGACCTTGCTCTTCGGCTCTTCTTTCAAAGCAGTCTGTATGTCAGTTCGAGCCTTTTCAAATTCATCTAACATGATGTAGGCTTGACAGCGTCTGTAGAGAGCCTTCAGGTTCAGGGGATCAAAGGTCAAGACATCCATACAGTGGGTTATGACATCATGATAACGCTTATGCTTCAGTTGGCATGCAGCCAAGTTGAGAGAACAACCCTTCTTGAGTGACTGATACTGCTGTCGCTCTGTCTCTTCCAAGTCTTTGACGTCTGTGGGATGGCAGACCATGATCAAGTATCGACCAGCACGGATGTAGAAGCATTCTGCAAGCTGAAGCCTGCCCTCTTTGAAGCATTTTGTGCCGTAATCTTTCAGTTGTGACACTCTGGCTAAGATGTCAGCAACGCTCATCTTATGTATATCTTTGTTTCGAGTGAAGCTATGCAACGTGATACAAAAATAAGCGACAATATTTGAAACTTGACCAACCCCATCCTCCCTTTTCATTTCCTCAGGATCTTTAGAGTGAGTTCTCCCGACCGTTTCCACTTGGTTTTTGTCAAAGATAGTTATCTCACACTCTTCCCCTTGATGCATGGTCTCCAGACACGCGTCTATCGCTTCAGAGAATCTCCCACAGCCGTCACCCAGAGTAACCTCTACCTCTTCACCAGTTAGATACCCAGCAGTCTCCTGCCAGTCCGACTCATTGGGACCCGCTTCACGGATGGTGACCCGACACGAGGCTCCATCATTAGGAGTCGTAAAACCAGAACCCTTTCTAACAATGCACTTGGAGAAAGAACCATCGGGTGCTTTCCATGTACCAGTGGCGTCCCTCATATCTACATCTTTTGGTTGGAGTGTAGCCGTATCTAGTTCCGCTGCATCAGAAATGCTTCCATCTTTGACGATGTTTTCTGCTTTACAGGTGATCGTTGTCGGAGAGTCGGCAGAACATGTATCTTCCATCGCCTTCAATATCTTGTTGTAACGATGCAACTATAGAGGGTCTTCCGAGAAGGTGAAATGAGCACTACGTATTTGATTGCATGACCTGTGTAGAACAAGAGAAGGATGTGGTCATTAATTAGGGTTGAAAATTCATGAACATACTATAAGACCTGTTTAGAATTGGAAGTAAAATGCGATCATAGGGATAAACCATTTGGAATCATCACTCATTCTAGAAGAGAAAAAAAAAAGAGAGAGAGAGAAAAGAACAATAAATGACAGGTTGTTTGTGTATTTGTAGATCCTATTGCAGTATTGGTAATTTTGAGTTCTGTCTTCTGATGGCTATGGCATAAAACTTAGTGTGATAAAACTAAAAATATACAAGATGGGGTTGCCCACTCATAGGTGCGATGTCATTTCGAAGTACAATGTCAATACAAAGTTCCTATCTTGATGAAACTAAAAGTATACAAGATGGGGTTGAACACTCATAGGTTTAATGTCATTTGTAATGACCTCATATTAAAAGTGGGACTATGGGTAGCAGGTTTTGCATCTTTGTCCATTGGTTCTTCCCGGGCCAAAGTATTTCTACTTTTTGCAATAGAAATCAACTCTAAATTTAAGCCCACCTATAAATCTACTTCTATGTAGATTTTCATTAAATTAAATTTCGCTATAATGAAAATTAAAAATTAAAAACACACCCAATTTTTTGCAGATGAGTGGAGAACTGTACAGGAACAAGCACTAAAATATATTAATGAATTTTGTTGTTTTTTTATTGTTTTTTTTCCCCCACAATTTTTAAATTATCATTCTTTTTTTTCTTTTGTTTTTGTTTGTTTGTTTTGGTTTTTTTTTGGGGGGGGTTAGATCTAAGACAAGTTAGAAGTAACTTAGAACTTTGAATTAAAGTGTTATGTTCAACTGATTTGATATTTGTGACTGATTGATTCACTCATATAGACCCTCTAGTGATTGAAAAGCGATTGAAAAATGGCAAGGAAAAAATAATGGAAAATTATGTTCACTTTCTGAAAGTCTTAACATTAAATCTTTGCCACAATCCCGTTATGTTTTTTGCCACTGCTAGTCTGGGCCTAGACTCCTACTTAATTTTTACAATTATTCTTGCAGCATGGATCATGGCACATTAAATTTTAAACTCCACAAATATGCATGACGCTCGAATGATCATGTTAGCACATGAAATACACTACCATCGTGCCTTCGAATGAAGAATAGTCACAATAAAATTTATACTCGTCACTTATTTTTTTGGCAAGTCCTCATTTTTTCCTACTTTTTTTTTTTTGAGCCATGGAAATTAATGAACAATGCGATTCGTTGAAGTTCCTATTTATATTTCCCTTCTTTCAATACTAAAAAGTATTGTAACAGTGTCTTTCCGTGGCCAGGTTTTGTGAAGTCGAGTCTTGCAGTTCTTCTTGCAAAATGGTCTCCATTTTGGTAACGATTGATGGCTAGTGCACGAAGAGCCGAAAGCTTTCGCGGGTATCGCGTACAACGGGTGGATGCATTCCATGCGTGTCAACAGCTGTCGAATTGACGTATTACAAAAAATGCAACTTATTTTCTTTTGTCGTCGATTTCATTGCCCTAACGTTACTACCCTCGCGAAATTAGCAGCTGATGCGGTGCGCTACAACGCACATGTATCTCACCCGATTAGCTACGCCCCCAGCTATTGTTTCCGTCTTCGTTCAATGCAATGCACATGTGTGTTATATAAACATGAGTGCGTGCGCACCTTTGCACGATAAGCCAATCAGAGCAAGTACCTCCTCTTTCACAGCGCCCCAGAACTTTGGCTTTAGAGAATTGGGACATATTAATGTGCATGGTCAATTCAAATTTGTGAGCAAACTAATGAAACATTTTTGCACACACAGGAAATTGAACTAGTGGGACAACACAATCTATTCTGACGTGAAGCGAAATTAAAAATGTTGTAGATCTATTGTAATTGGTTATAGACGGTAAAATCGGGCTCTGACTAAAAAGTGAAGAACCAATTTTGTTCACAACTTACCTACGGTACTATAGAAGCAGACCCTTAGTCCTAAAAACGCTTCTTAACATTTTCGTAAATTTTCGTCTGTTTCAAGACGAAAATTGAATTCAGTGGGATTGATAGAGTGTCGACAACTCATCAAATTAAAAAGAAAAAATAATGATAATTGCGCGATGAGGTTTCGGCACTCGAGGTTTCACAGCGGTAAATATTTCCCCCTTGACTCGCGTGTTAATTTTAGATTTCGAAACGTTAGCAGAGAAAAGGGTGAAAATTGGGCTAACTAATGTCTAGTAGTAATTTAAAGACAATTTACTCTCTCTCACTGTTGGTCTCAAAACATAGGCATGCCAGCTCGATTTTTCATTAACAAGAAAATATACCCGCCTCTGCGGACACTGTTGGATAGGGAGTCAGAGGCAGTAAGTTTAATGTACGTTCACAACCTCGTCATATAGTTCCAAACAACTGCCAGATCTTTCCCTTTCGTGCAAAGAGTGTCCGAGTCTTGCTTTCCTGGGAATCAGGTGTCAATAAACCAATCAAATTAATACATTTTCGTCAATCTGGCGTTTAAATTAGGTATTTGTGCTTTGGGTTGGCATCGCACTCACATTTTTGGTTGTCTTCGAAGTAATTAGGCCTGTGTAACTCTAGAGTCGAGGGAGACTCGTTGATTTTTTTTTTTTTTTTTTTTTTTTGGGGGGGGGGAGGTGTACAAATATATTAACGTAGAAAATAGATAGACGGTGAGAAGTACGTTTGATAGATTGAGACTGAGTGGAGATACCGCGGATATAATACACTCATCATATCATCATCATCGATGTACGGGATGGAGAGGATCGTAGAGGTCCGTAGAATCCCGGTCTTCAGCTGGCTTTGGTACAGTGTGGTTGGTACTATGTTTGGTGTACATGCATGGGGGTATCAGTGCAGCATAAGTGTTTAGTGGCCTACTCCAGAAATTATCAATGGTTTCTTGAAACATTAAGTGATGGTGCATCTATAACAGTCTGTGGGAGACTGTTCCATGCACTGACTACCCTTTTGACTGAAGCTATCTTTTCTGAGGTTGAGGCGATTCCTTCTCTGTACTTGGATTTTCTTTGAGAGACACGGGTTGTCTGGGTATGCACTTGGGGTGAAGAATTTTTGCTGGTGGTATCCTGCTGTTCCTTAAGTAGTTTTTATATCGGATCATATCTCCCTCAGTTCTTCTGTAGTGCGTGTGTGTAGGTTCAGTGCTTTAAGTTTTCAATATATGTCGAGGTGTTTTTCAGTTCTGGTATAGTTTGGTTGCTCTTCTTTAATTGTACTTGTTCAGTTTGTTGACATCTAGAACGAACGAGGGTGGCAGGCGACATTACCGTATTCAGATAGGTCTGATCAATGAGGTGTAGAGTGACGGAGGCATATCTCTACTACGGTGGGTGAAAGTATGCTTGTATGATTCCAAGAGTTGGTTTGCTCTGTTTTACAGTTACTGATACATGCTTTATGGAATTGAGTTCGTTGTCAACTATTACGCCGAGGTCTTTCTCATCCTGGACGATTGGTAGTTCTATATTTTCCATGTAGTATGTGTTTAGCGTTTATTCTTTCCAAGATGCATTACTTTACATTTTAGAGAGTTGAATGGGAGTTGCCAGTCATGAGACCATTTGGTGAGCATTAGTGATATTTCTTGTAGAACGGCTAAGGGTGCACTGTCCGTCACAGGCGCGGATCCAGGATTTCCCAAAGGGGGGGGGGGGGCCCCTTTGAAGAAAAAAATCAGCGAGCGGAGCGAGCAACGAGCGCGAGCGAGTTTAAAACATTCCTGGATGTATAAGGGCTATACTGACCTAAAACGATGAGTTTAAACAATTTCATTTTTACTCCTATGAAAACAAAATAATTATATACACTAGCAAAAAAAAATAATTGAAAAAAATCGGACTATTTTAAACAAAATTATCTTAAAATATCTTAAATTGCCACCATGAATACGATTATTACCCCCATTATAATTACATCAGACGCTGCGAGCGCAACCTATGCCATTTAATTACCTGGAAGAACGGCATGTTATGCCCAAATTGTTGCACCCTACTGAATTGGTATCTGCGAGCGCGAAGCGCGAGCCGAAAATTTTGAACTAAAAATTGGAGTTATTTGTGCATTATGGTTTAGTATCCGCGAGCGCGAAGCGCGAGCCGAAAATTTGGGGTTGTTGCACCCTACTGAATTGGTATCTGCGAGCGCAAAGCGCGAGCCGAAAATTTTGAGCTAAAAATTGGAGTTATGTGTGCATTATGGTTTAGTATCCGCGAGCGCGAAGCGCGAGCCGAAAATTTGGGGTTTTAAAAGCTATATAGAATAAATAAAGGCGCACTTTGTAGTATAAAAATTTGTAGATAATTGTGTATTATAGACCCTATTAAGTATCCGCGAGCGCGAAGCGCGAGCTGAAAATTTTGAGTTATTGTGCAAATACCCTACAGAATTGGTATGAGCTAAAAATTGAAGTTGTTGTGCATTATGGTTTAGTCTCCGCGAGCGCGAAGCGCAAGCCGAAAATTTAGGGCTTTAAAAGATAATAAAGGCGCACTCTCTAGTATAAACATTTGTAGATAATTGTGTATTATAGACCCTATTTAGTATCCGCGAGCGCGAAGTGCGAGTAGAAAATTTGGGGTTTTAAAAGATAATATGGAATAAATAAAGGGGGAATTTCTAGCATTAAAAATTGTAGATAATTGTGTATCATAGACCCTATTTAGCATCCACGAGCGCGAAGCGCGAGCTGAAATTTGAGTTAATTGCGCATTATATACCCTACTGAATTGGTATCTGCGTGCCGAAAATTTTGAGCTAAAAATTGAAGTTATTTGTGCATTATGGTTTAGTATCCGGAAAGCGCGAAGCGCGAGCCAAAAACTTGGAGTTTTAAAAGATATAGAGAATAAGTAAAGGCGCACTTTCTAGTATAAAAAAATTGTAGATAAATGGGTATTATAAACCTTATTTATTATCCGAGAACGCGAAGCGCGAGCCGAAAATTTTGGGGTTTTAAAAGTTATCTGGAATAAATAAAAGGGCATTTTCTAGTACTATTTAGTATCCGCGAGTGCAAAGAGCGAGCTGAAAATTTTGATTTATTGCGCATTACATACCCTATTGAATTGGTATCTGCGAGCCAAAAATTTTGAGCTAAAAATTGAAGTTATTTGTGCATTATGGTTTAGTACCAGCGAGCGCGAAGCGCGAGCCGAAAATTTTGGGTGTCAAAAGATATAGAAAATAAGTAAAGGCGCACTTTCCAGTATAAAAAATTGTAGATAAATGGGTATTATAAACCTTATTTAGTATCCGCGAGCCGAAACTTTTGGGGTTTTAAGTTATATGGAATAAATAAAAGGGCATTTTCTAGTACTAGAAAATCGTAGATAATTGTGTATTTTAGACCCTATTTAGTATCCGCGAGCGCGAAGCTCGAGCTGAAAATTTTTAAAGGTAAAAATTGGAGTTATTTTTGCATTGTGATTTAGTATCAACGAGCGCGAAGCGCGAGCTGAAAATTTGGGGTTTCAAAAAATATATTGAATAAATAAAGGGGCACTTTCTACTATTTTATTTATTTATTTATTTATTCAAATATATTTAAACAGGATAACAAGATCAGATTTAACAATGTAATGAGCTGTATTCCCATGAGGCCGACTATTTTTCCCAGGAGGCCAAGGGTCCACGAGGCCTATTTTGAAAATTTGAAACTTTAGTTTTAAATATTTTTCCTTATTTTTACTTTTTCGCACTCATGTACTTCTTTTTCTTAAAAAAAAAAGGCGTTTGAGCAGTATTATTGCAAAAATACAATATGAGAATCGGCCTCGTGGGCCTTCCCCACTTAAAGCGCTTTAGTTGTTGGTCGTTTATTAGAAATAATAAAGCACTATTCGTCGCTAATTATTGATTAAAGTTTGGGAAGAAAATTGTACAAGGCACGGGTTCTTATTCCCTTCTCTTTCTTTCATTTTCTTCTTTTCCTTTTTCCCTTCTTTCTCTTTTTCTCTCTTTTTCCTGCCTTCTTTTTTCGCTCCTTCTTTTTTTTTTTTTTTTTTTGGGGGGGGGCCCGGGCCCGTCGGCCCCCCCCCCTCTGGATCCGCGCCTGCGTCATAAAGGTGGAATATATTTTTGCCGCTATAGCGACAGGATTTTGCTCCGGCTTTAATTTCTTGAATATATTTTTGTCCCTGCTTTTACTTTCGAGACTCTGGCTATGTCTTGAAAATTCTCCCAACCCTTCACGGAGATTTTTTTTTCAAAAAATAAAGCTTTGTCAACCCCCATGATACCCATTTTTGTCATTTTTTCTTATTTTGGGGCAACTTTTTGTTTACCTGGCCGCCTTCAAGCCCCCCTCAGTCCTACCTCCAGGAAACGCGTCTGAGTTGTACTGTGTATATTTGTTTTTAAAGGAGAATTGTCCCTTTGTAGATAGTTCGCTTACTGTGGATGCAGAAAAATCAAATAAGCACATTAGTGAAGATTTGGTAAAAATCGGATAAATGATAAGAAAGTTATGAGTATTTGAATATTGAGATCTCTAATGACTTAGGAAATCTCCAATTGGCAACGCGGTCACCATTTGTGATGTCACAAAGGGAGAACTCCCCATATGGTGTGCACAAAAACTATTCAAAATGTCTCTTTATTTTCATTCTAATGATAGAACAGCTTTTCTTTTCATGATATATTATGACTTTCATATATTTACAAGTCATCCCAGAAAAAGATTCTTTATTCTCCCTTTAGAATCAAGAAAAAAGAGGATTTTAGTACAATTTGTACAAAAGATATGGGAAAGATCTCCCTGCATTACATCACACATCATGGTCGCGTTGCCAATTGGAGGATCTCCATATCATAAGTGATCTCAAAATCTAAAAATTCATATCTCTCTTATTCATTGCCTGATTTTTCTGAAACTTTCCCAATATGTTCTGGGGGTTTGTCTCCATTCACTGAAGCTAAATTTCTCTGAGGGGATAATTCACCTTTAAGTTAAACCTAGATTTATGGGGGAAGGCTCGGGTCTCTTGTCTAGGAGAGGGGTTGAAATAAAAAGTGTGATTGGTGAAAATTCGGAATATTTTATTCCACCTTTATGCTAAAAACAATAGAAATAAAAGACATCCTTTAACCCTTAATTATTATCATTTTCCCATTAATTTTCTTTTTAGCCTTGATGACAAGGTTGCAAATGATAACTATTGATGATATTTTATTTTGATTTATGTTTGGCTGATAGTTTACAATATAATTTAGGTAAGATAGAAATTTACATGGTGTAAAAAGTATTAAAATCAAAGTCGAACCGCAATCAAAATAAAATTTGACCCCTCCCCTAGACAAACGAGTCGAGCCTGTAACCATATAACTAGATTTAACTTTAAGAACAATACAAACTCTACACCTCAGATGTGTTTCCTTGGGGTAGGACTGAGGGGGCCTTGGTGGGTTGCGTAAACAAAAAGGGGCCCCAAACATAAGAAAAAAATGACGAAAATGGCCATCTTCAGGGGGTGGCAAATTTTTTGGAAGAAAAATCGCCAGGAAGGGTTGAGGGAACGTCCTAGATATAGCCAGGATCCCGGAAAGTGGAAACGGTGACCAACACATTCAAGATATTAAAGCCGGAGCAACATAACGTCGTTAGAGCCAGAAAAATATATTCCACCTTTCTTGCAAACAGTGTACATGAAGAGAGCAGACCCCCTTTCTAGATATTCCTCCCAAATAATCATAATGATTTATATAACTCATCCAGATGGTACTTTGTAAATATTTTTGCTGAAATAAAATAGGACTCTCCCTCTGAGTTTACTGGTATACTCCCCGGGTGGGCGCCCAAAAGGGCGCCAAAATGACCTCAAAGGGGCGCCAAATCGATCAAAATGTAAAAAAAAAAAAACCAAAAAATTCAACACCTCACCCCCCCCCGCTTATCGCTCGGCCAGCGTGACGTGAAAAAAAAATTGAGTGGGGGGGGGGGGGGCGGGGGTAGGTTTGTTCATTTTTTTTTTTTTTTTTTTTTTTGGCCTTTCAACCCATCAATGGGTCATCATGTATTACCTATAGTAGGTAATGTTGGGAGTCAATGCGGCCCGCTCATCTAATTTTTGCGTAGCTCTTTTTCGTTTTTGTTTTGTTTGTTATTTGGTTAGGGTGGCCGGACGGTTTTTTTTTTTTTTTTTTTTTAACAGTGACGATAAGGGGCATTAGTTTAATGCTTCTCTTATTAAATATTCCTCTTTCCAAAAAAAAGAATAAATAATACAAATTTAAGAAGTCACTTTATCCCTTTTAGCGGATTTTTATTGATGTAGTGACCTGAAAACAAAGCCCTTTGTCATTATGCGAACGCGAAGCGCAAGTCGATTTTTTGCTCGATACATACTCGAAAATTAAGGACTTCATGCAATAGTACCCTGACATAACGATTTTAACTTCTTCTCACAAAATACAAATTACTGAAAGAATTTCCCCTTTCTATAATGACTTTTATGAATAGGACATTTTAGGCCCTTCTTCAAATCATTACATTTATCATCATTCCTTTATCACACACAAAAAATGAGAACTTGCATATATGAGTGATCACACTCAAATATCCAAGTATTTTTGACAATATAGTGACACACATCCATGATGAGTGCTTTCACTCATAAAGCTAGCTTTGAAAAAGCACCTAATCGAGTAATTTTAAAATTTGACAATATAAGTGACACACCCAAAAATGAGTTTTATTTAATTAACTCATTTTCATTGAGTAACATAACTAATTGTTTGAGTACTATTTGCACAAACTAATCTTAGTGAGTACGCTTTACATACTCAAGAGAGTTAGTAGTAAGGTTTTAAAGCTCATCAACTTGCGTGTGATGAGTTTTGGCAACCTTTACTTTACTGACTCTTGAGTATGTAAAGCGTTATTCACTAGCGCGGGGGGGGGGGGGCGGGGGTCACTCACCACATGATTTGTGCTACGCTGCGTGTCCCCAAAAAGCGTCGAAAAGGGTCTGTTTTCAAGGCCTTTCGAAGGGTCGACCGCTTTTCCTAAAATCAGGGTGTTTTTTAATTTCAATCGCCATTTTTCATAAAATGGGGTGTTTTTC
>CALNVZ010000649.1:2763660-2776080 GCA_940671915.1 Paracentrotus lividus | reverse complement strand
TTTAACAGAAACACAGATTCTGAAGTAAAAATACGTGATATACGAATAAAAGCACTCGCCTCCAAGAGTATAGCAAACGGGTTTTACTCATGGAAACTAGTTCTTGTTTTTTGTGTGCAATTTCCTTCCTCTTTCCCATCCCCATTTTATCTGTATATTTTCTTTCCTTTTCCCATTCTCTCTTATTTTTTTTTTCTTCACCTTTCTTTCCTCCTTTTTTCTTCTTTTTTAGTTCAAATCAAATCATACTGAAATTTGTATTTGTATTCGACTATATGACGGGCCGGGCCCAGGTTCGAATCCCAGTCACCTCTTCGGAATGGTGACTTAAAAAGGTGGCCCCAGACGCTAAATCATTAATTATCTACTTAAATACACTGTCTAGTCTTGTTAAACACCTGCCAACCAAATAACATGTGTGTTTTCCATGCGCGTTATTCTGGGGGGGGGGCTTTACGGGCCCGGGCCTCCCGGGGGCGCGGCAGGGGGAGGGCCGCACCCGAAAAAAGAGGAAGGAAGAGAGGGAAGGATAAGGAAAAAAAAAAAAAAAAAAAAAAACAAAAAAAAAAAAAAAAAAAAAAGAAAAAAAAAAAAAAAAAAAAAAAAAACAAAAAAAAGAAAAAAAAAAAAAAAAAAAAAAAAAAAAAAAAAAAAAAAAAAAAAAAAAAAAAAAAAAAAAAGAAAAAAAAAAAAAAAAAAAAAAAAAAAAAAAAAAAAAAAAAAAAAAAAAGGGGAGAAAAAACGGATAAAAAAGGTGGGAGGAAGAGAGAAAAAAAAAAAATAGGAGAGAGGAAAGGAAAAAAAGCGAAAAGGAAAGGAAAAAAAAAAAAAAAAAAAAAAAAAAAAAAAAAAAAAAAAAAAAAAAAAAGAGGGAATGAAAAAAAAAAAAAAAGGAGAAAAGAAGAGGGGAAAAAAAGGGGGAAAGAAAAGGGAAAAGAAGGAAGGGAAAAAGAAAAGAAAAGTGAGGAAGAAAAGAGGAAGAGAGAGAGAGAGAGAGAGAGAGAGGGAAGGACGGGGGGGGAGAGGGGGGCGGCGATCAAATCGACATTTTAGTTGTGTAAAACTAAGCAGGCTGGCGCCCCCCCCGCAATTGACTCTTTATAAAATAATAAGGGTTAGGGACGCCAATCAACCTTAAAAATTTAGGGGCCCGTCGGAGCTTGCCGGCGGCGGGCCGCCAAATCGACAAAGCGTTGGGTAAACTAAGTGGTGCCAAAATTTGACCTTAAACTTAGGCGGCGCCCGAATGCCACCTTAACTTTATAGCCGCGGCCCGCGCTCGCAGAAATCGACTTGCTGAAATTGTGGGGCGCCAATTTAGTCGACCTCAAATTTGGAGGTGGGGGGCGGCCGCCAATGCGACAGTAAACCGCTAAGGGGCTCCTAAATTTGACCTTAAATTAGTGGGCGCCAATCGACCTATAAATTTAGCGGGCGCCAAATCAACAGTAACTAAAGGGGCGCCAAAATTTGACCTTAAATTATAGGGGCGCCTTAAATTCGATCCCACACTTAAATTTTAGGGGGGCGCACAATTGATATTAACATACGGGGCGAGCCAACTTGAGCTTAAACACGTCAGGGGCGCCAAATGACCCGAATATAAGATGGGGGCGTCCAAATTGACCTGAGCTGAGGGGCGGAGCGCCAATGATTGATATTAAACTTCTTAGGTGGGAGCGGCCGAATCGCCTTTGAATGAAGTAGTAAGGGCGCCCAATTGAGAAAAGGGGAAGGGGAAGGTGGCGCGCCGCTTTAAAAATATTTTATGGGCGCCAAATCGACAGTTTAACTAGCACTAATCCACAATAAAACTTGATGGGGCGCACCGAATGGACTTAAACTAAGGGGCGCCAAATTGACCTTCAAGCATGGGTGGAACGCCAATGCGACCTTAATATTAGGGGGCGCCAAATCAGAACTTTAAAATTAGAGGGGCGCCAAAATGACTTAACGGTGGGGGCGCAAATTGACCCGGAAACTTAGGTGGGGGCGGTCAAATCGACCTTAAACTTAAGGGCGCCAAATCGACCTTAGATTCAGGGAGGGCGCAAAATCGGGACCTTAAACTTAGGGGCGCAAAATCGACCTTTAAATTTTGGCGGCGCAAAAATCGAACTTAAACGCTAGAGCGGCGCAAATGATCTAATAGTAAATGGCGCCAAATTAGATAAAATGTAGGGGCGCCAAATGATTAGAAACTTAGGCGCTAAATTGACCTAAGACTTAGGGTTGCTGATTTCACCTGAAGTTAGGGGTGCAATCGATCTAAAATTAAAGGACCGCCAGATTGAGTCATGTAGGGGCCGAAGGACTTGAGACTTAGGGGTGCCAAATTTTATTCTTAACTTAGTGGCTCCACCTTTCTAAACTTAGGGAGGTGCCGATTCTGAACTAAGGGGGCCCACCAAAACAAAAAAAAAAAGAATAGGTCTTTGGCCTATCTAATATAATAAATTCAGCTCCTGGTTTGTATGTACATAGCAAAATTTTCGCTCGCGCTTCGCGCTCGCATCATCTTTTCCCATTGATGTATTACATTGTCTCGAGGAACGTGTAAAATGTCCTGTCTTCTAATCATTCGAATGCATCAAAATTTCCTTTTCCTATTCGCACACGCCTATGTTTTTCCTCTTTTACCAGAATTTTCTTATGGGATTCTAACCGTCAAAACATTTAAATTTATTTGTTTTCACGTTACATTTTATTTTTTATTTTTATTTTTTTATTTTTTTTTATTTTATATCATTATTATTTTGTTTTTTTACATTTCAAATTTATGTTCAACATATTAGCGGCGCCAAATTGAGCTTACACGTACGGGCGCCAAGATGACCTAAAACTTATGGGGGCACTGAATTGAAGTTAAAGGGGCGTCAAATCGATTTTAAAATTAGGGGCGCCAAATTGAGCTGAAACTAACGGGGCAACAAATAGGGTTTTAAAATATGGTTTCTATGTAGATAGAGCAAAATTCATGCATCCTCGTCTGTATATACCCTTGGTATATACATATCAAAATTTTTGCTCGCGCTTCGCGCTCGCATAATTTTTTCCCCCAATGAATTATTACATTGTGTTCCTGAGGAACGCGTGAAATGTCCTGTTTACTAATCATTTGAATACATCAAAAAATTCCGTTCTTGCTTCGCCCTCGCCTGTGTTTTTCCTCCTACTAAAATTTACAATATGGGATTCTAACCATCAAAAAATTTCAATTTATTTGATTTCACGTTACATTCATTTTTGCATTTCAAATTGACCTAAATCTTAGGGGGCGCCAAATTGAGCTTAAACGTAGGGGCGTCAATTTGACCTGAGACTTAGGGATGCCAAATTTATCTTAAACTTAGGGGCTCCAACTTTATTTTGAACTTAGGGAGGTGTGCCGAATTTACCTGAAACTAAGGGGCAACAACTTGGTATCTGAAATATGGTCTCTAAAATTTTTAATTCCTCCTGGTCTGTATATACATAGCAAAATTTTGGCTCGTGCTACGTGCTCGCATCATTTTTTTTTTCCAATAAGTTATTACATTGTATTCCTGAGGAACGCATGCAATGCCATGTTTTCTCATCATTCAAAGACATCAAAATTCCACTCTCGCCTGTGTTTTTCCTCTGACCATAATTTACATTATAGGATACTAATCATCAAAACATTTAAATTTATTTGAATACACGTTACATTTATTTTTGCATTTTCCCACGGGCATCAAATCACCTAAATCGTACATGTATGGCGCCAATTCAAACCAACATTTAGGGAGCGCCAAATGATTGGTTGGCTCCAAATTGAGCTTAAACTTAGGGGCGCCAAATTTATCTTAAACTTATGGAGGGAAGCAGAAGGATAGATAAGCAGCTAGATATATAAATAGATATTCATCTTTCTTTCATAATCATGTAAAATTACTGGGCAACATACGGTCTTTAAATTATGGAGGCCAAATTGATCCTAAACTTCATCAGGTCTCTATTACATAGACAAAAATTTTCGCTCGCGCTTCGCGCTCGCATCATTTTCCAAAGAGTTATTACATTGTGTTCCTGAGGAATGCATAAAATGTCACGTTTTCAGAGATCATTCCGATACATCAAATTTCCGCTCGCGATTCACGCTCGCCTATTTTTTTCTTTCTTGTAACCAGATTATGGGGATTCTGAACAACAAAACATCAATATACATTTGTTTGACTTCACATTACTTGATGGACCAATTAGATGATTTTATATGGCTTGCTTTCAAATCGTTTTGATGGACAAATTACAGCTCCCGTTCATATGATATTCTGATGAAGAGCTAAACAAAATTGATACCCCTCATTGCTTAGCGGAATTCTTTGCTTTCTGATCGTAAAGTAGAGGAAAATCTGATCACGCTTCGCGCTCGTATTTATAATTATTCGTATTTTCATCTATAGCAGAATACCTCATATACCTAGAAATTCTTTTCAATGAACTCACCATTGGCAAGAATTAAAAAAAAAAACAACAACAACAAAAAAACACCCTTCAAATAAATTATTATTCAAAATCCTTTGACATACATTTAAGCCGTAGGCCTATGTTTGCCTGGCGGGGGGGGGGGGGGGGGGGGGGGGGCGCCATATTTTGAAAAGTACTCAGGGGCGCCAAAATCACGTCGGGCCCCCCGGGGTGCGAAATCCTGGATACGCGCCTGGTTTCACACGCGTATTTAATTGCATATTATTTAAACACCTCCTGAAACTCAGTATAAACACTTTTTTCTATGCGCATGAGCTCGTGTAATTGACCTATTTATGAACATCATGAAATTATGTAAAGGGAGTGATTCCACGCATTTTAACTGGGCTACCGTATATCAACCAAATTGTGTGCAAGCAAACTTCATTTATACAATACTTTTCTCTTTTCTATTTCACTTAAACAATACTTTGTGTTTGATCACCTGTTTTCCTCCCCGTCTCTCATTTCACACCTTTTTTTTTTTTAGATATTTAATTCACCTGATATCAAAATAAACTAATTGAAGAGTTTAGTGGAAGAAGTACTTAAGTCACATAATACTAGTTCTGAAATACAAGGGTTTGAATATTTCAAACTATCCTGCACATCACAAATTTTTGAATTTCAGATTCAAACTTTGTGGAGTTGATTTTTAAGGGAGGAGAAGCATACGTGGCAAATTTCAGCAATTTTATGCTTATCGATCTCCGAAAATCAATAAGCCGGAAGTTGGACTTAGGTACTTCTTCCACTAAAACTATGGACTTAGGTACTTCTTCCACTAAAACCGTGGACTTAAGTACGTCTTCTACTAAAAATAATTAATTTTATGAAATGGGGGTTTCCTGTTTGGGGCAATTCATATTGTTTTTTGTCATTTTTAACAAAACTAAACGATCCTCTTGATTTCATATGGTTTGTGAGTAACATTGCTGAATGTATATACCCTATATGATGGGGGGAGGGGGAGGTTCAATACCATTTAAAAAAAATGGGGGCTCCTTTTAATAACAAAATAAATCATGCGCGGACCCCCTGTGTCTGCGCCTGTCAGACATAATTTATAAGAGCGGGCCATTTGCCCTTTTGAAGCACTATACTGAAACCTTTTGGAATACACATATGGGGTGGCAGTGGTATACCCATTTTAGGGCACCTTTTCCATTTTTTTTGTGCTTAACGGGCAGCCCCCTTTCCCATGGATCTGTGACTGTCTGACACCAATACACAAAAAATCCTATTAAGTTAAAGAAGAAATTTTCAATGAACATTTCATGTGGGATGGAAAAAATGTACCCTAACTATTTTTTTTTTTTTTTTTTTTTTTTTTGTCGGGGGGGGGGGGCTTTCCTATTTTTAAAGGGGGCGGGCATTATCAGACCCCTCCAGTATCCACGTAGGAATATATCATTTGACCTAAAACTGCCAAACTTGCAGTGAAACCTTGCGTATATGAACCTTGACACAATCCCAATTTTGTTATTATTTATTTTATTTTGAGGGCCGTCGTGGGGGGGGGGGGTTGAAAAACTGATCAATAGCCCCTCCCCACCTTGTTTAGATTTTTTAAACGTCCAATTAATTTGTTCATAATAAACTTGCATTCCTACCCCTACTCAGAAAACACCTGCCTTTTGGGGTTGCTCTTGCCCCCCCCCCCCCGCCCATACAAAAAAAAAAAGTTTTACCGCCCCTACCAAGCATCCCCTCACGTTGCTGTCAGCCAGATTTTGGTAAAACATCTTCTGGGGTCTCCCAATACCTAGAAATTGGGAGAGCTGCCCCATCCCTCTTCCCTTAACAAAATCTTTGACCCAAGCTTGGGTGGACTTAGGTACTTCTTCCACTAAAACTTTGGACTTAAGTACTTCTTCCACTAAAACTATGGACTTAGGTACTTCTTCCACTAAAAATCATCATGTTTTGAAAATGGGTGTTTCCTGTTTGGGGCACTTAGGATTTGATTCTTTTTAAACTGACTCTTGCACCAGTTTTCTGATGGTGTATACATAGATATTATCAAATAAACTCATTTTTGAAAAGATGTGACTTAAGTACTTCTTCCACTAGACTCTTCAATTTTACTTGCATACCTTGTTGTTATATCAGGCAAGATTTTAGGTTTTCAAGGATACCTTTAGTTTGAAAAGCATGCTCTAGTGACAACTGTGAACAGCGCATCCTAAAAAACCTTCCTTTCTATTTTTTTTTTTTTTTTTTTTTGTGTGTTTTGCCCTAATTGTTTTTGTTTTGTTCATTTTCTTCTTCGTTTGCTTTTCTCTCTTTTTTCCCTTTTCTCTTTTCTATTTCACTTCTATTTTGTTCTTTTTTATCGAATCAATTTCAACTCTATATTTCATTTCCACAGAAATCATATCAACTTTTGAACAAAACAGAATCGTGCATGCAATATAACATTGAATAATATGATTTACAAAATTTACAAAATGATTCTTTAACTGCAAATATAGTTTGGGGGTTAATTTGAGATAAGATGATATCAAAAATATATCGACTTTTCCTATGGAAATGGAGAGACCCATTAAAAGTAAATACTTGTAGAATCTGGGTCCTATGGTGCGTAATGCGGCGGTCACAACTCGTCGTAGGCTACGGGGCACGTGCCATCAACGTAGCCTACGTTGCATGTGCAATGCACGCACAGGTCCTTGGTCAACTTCTGCGATTCATACTTTTCTGTAGTAAGGGTATTGTAAAAACTTCCTGCACGTCGTACATGCATTGTACCTGCAAGGTACCTCCGCTGCACGAATTTTCTACGAAATCCATAGTAGGGAGTTGCACGTCGAAGGTACGGTGAGTTGTGACCGCCGCATTAGCCGACATACATGTAAATCACATTTGGCATTTTAGGCCAAAATTACTGTCTTTTTTTTCTAATTTTGAGCCTTCGCATCTTTATTATTAGCAATCATTAGGCTTGTTTTTTCCTATTAGATTTGATTACTGAAATGCAATTGTTTAAAAACTGAAAACCCCAGAAGCTGCAATTTACTTGATTTTTTTGTGATCATTAACCAAAAATGGGGTGCCAGTTCTGTCCAAAAAAATCCTCTCCGAGGTGTGTTTACGCATAGGTCTAGTTAGACATCACTAGATGAACAATGTTTTTTTTTTTGTTTTTTTGTTTTGTAAAAACACTTGTATTCTATGTATGCAACAAACTTATATTGTTTACTTAACCAACATCCACTTATTTTTCATACAGTTCATACAATGTTGTCAAATCACGTTCCATTAAAAAGAGTCCTCTCCGAAAATTGAAGCAATTGACTTTAAACCCCTATAGAAAACATAAATTTCACTTGTCTAGAACACATACACAAAAATTGAGGAAAAACAAAAAACAACTTTTTTTGGTCCAGTAAGAAAAATGGATGTGCCCTGATCGTAAAACAACCAGTAAAGTGTTAAAAGAATGCTATCGACTGCCAATATAGTCTTCATATGAAAGAAAAAGCACGTTTTTGTGTTTGTGAGCATGCTTCAGAACAATTAACGGCAGAACTAACGTTTGAATATTTTGGCACGCAATTTTGTTGGCAGTAAGAACTTTTGCATATGCAGGCCCTAAAGCATTGGGATATCGGGGGGGGGGGTGAAGGAAAGCAATATCAAAGTTCTGTTGCTATGAGTTCAGTTGGTTTCACTATTCAATTCATTGTCAATATGAAATGTTATACTAGTATTTAGTGTATTAGAAGGAAAAAAATTAGTGTGTGCACACAATAAAAACATAATGCTCGGGGTCCACGACGCTGCATATCACAAATGGGTTAAGTCGTGCGTATACTATAATACAATATGGTAATTATCGTCTCCTTGTGAAATACACGGATCACCGCGAATATATAGGGGGAGTCGTTAGGAATTTTGTTTTTAAGGAATATCACGTAACATATATTTAGAGGGGGGATAACCTCCAAAACTTGGCAAAAGTATAATGATTATTGCGAACATTAATTTAAAAATTCAATGATTTTGACCCGTTTTGGGACCTGCCCCGCCCCCCTCCCATTGACGTCCATTATTGGAAAATTAAACTCTGTTTGAAAGGGAAATCTATTCCTGGATATAAAACACTTTTGACAGGTTTTTTTTAAATCATTTTTTGGCCTGGCTAAGTTTCACTTAAATATTTTCGACACATGAATTAAGCTAGCCATGTCAAAATGCAAATTGTCCCAATAAAATTGATACAAATACAAATCGAATTTGTCATCGAATTTTTGGGAAAGTGTATGTATCATGAGTACCTGAAGGCCTCTTTATCATGCATGGCACACAAAAAGGTTCGGATTTTTCTCATCATTTTTTTTTCTTCAAAATTTTTGTCCAAAATATGGAATGTAATAAAAATTCATATAATTATAAGCATATTCAATATTATCAAGACTCAATGTTGAGTTTTCCTCTGAAACTTTATTTAAAAACAGAAGTTTCTATAACATCTAAATGAAAGTTATAAGTTTTTAACTTGATTCAACAAAAACTTATAAGCATCCCAAATTCGTTTACATAATTTTAACAAAACGATATATATATTGATCAAGCTGTTCTCAGTTGTAGACGTACGCGTAGGCTAAGCCTATTGAAATATCTTTCTGAATTTTAAATCAACTTAATCTTTGCAGGGGCCATGGAGTTTTTTTTTAAAGTGGAGGGGTTGAGCCGAGAGTGGTGGTGGTGGAAGGGGGGGGGGGCTAAATATCACAAATCTATGGTCATTTTCGTGTCTTTGTACACGTTTGCTGCTAAAAAAAAAAAGAGTAGACTGCTGCACCCCCTCCCCCTAGCTGTACTGCCCCAGTCCCTGCTTTGTGTCATTTATTGTTTAACAATAAAATCATCTTTACAAATATTTCCTCTTTTTTCCTTTTTTTAATGTATTTACAAAATTGGGACATCCACCTTTAAAACTAATGCTCAAGGATGTTGATAGATAGTTGTTATGTTCATCTGCTTCGTCTTCGGTTTGAATTAGCGTCAATAGAATCATCCGGGATATTAAGCACTCTTTGGAGATTCTCGACATTAATTCATTGAATTGTTTGCTTTTATCAAGGACCTCCTTGCTTTTATTCAGACTGTGAATCACTGATGCTTGGGGGGGGGGGGGGTAATATTGTGTATCAAGCAGATTCGCAGTTAATCGGGTTCCCAAAATAAAATGTAGACCTATTTATTGTTGCCAGACGACGTTATCATTCATACAAGGTCTCACAGAATAACATGCTTACGTAAGCTATACCTAACCGTTTTTAGATATTTAATTTGTAAAGAAAACCAACGAAGCGAATCGAATTTCCTTGTTTAAATAAAATGAAAATAAAATTGACAATTTTAATGTAATCAGTAATTTGAGTTTGGTTTGAGATTTCAAATGTTGGTCATGATCAGTCGGTGGCGGATCCAGGCGGGGGCGCAAAGGACGCACGGCCCCTAGGATTTGAAAACCATTTATTGACTGTACATGTTAAAATCCGAAAATTTCGGCGGCGCCCCCCCCCCCCATCCTTAAATCCTGGATCCGCCCGTGTTGTACTATTGTTGCCAGACGATGTTATCATTCACCATGTTCATACAAGGTCTCACAAAATATCATGCTTACGTTAGCTTACCCAGGCGCGGATCGAAGAAAATCGAATTGAATGCATTTCGGGGGCCCAATTGTCTGGGAACAAAAGCGGCTCTTTGTCCCCGGACAATTGGGCCCCCGAAATGCATTCAATTCGATTTTCTTGGATCCGCGCCTGTTACCTAACACCGAACATTGTTATTTTGTAAAGAAAACCAACGAAACGAATCAAATTCCCTTGATAAAAACGACACTATTCTTTATAATCCGTGATTTGTGTTTAACTTTGGGATGAATGAGATTTCAAATGCTGGTCTATATCATTATATAGATTATATAGTCTTAAAAACGAGAATATAGATCAGGACTTTGAGCTGCGTGCCTCGAGGACATACCACAGAACAGACATACGAACACTCTGCTATTTTACAGAACTCCCCAAACGTGTTGCAAATTCGTTTTTGGTGGTGCAACACAGAAATAAGAAATCAGAGATAACTTTTTTTTTTTCAATGATTAATAATTTGTACTTGCCAGCAAGTAGACAACTTTTTATTGGTTTTGGATACATATTTTCAGAAATTCAGGTCATCTTTCAAAGTACGTCTTACCTCATCTTCATAATCTCAATAAAGCTCTCAAGGAAAATAAATTTGACCCCACATTCAGATGGAAGCAATCAGGAATAGGCCTATGAAACTTGCGAAAATCTGAGGTTCTATGTACAAATCAAATCATATAGGATTCTTTGTAAAAATGAATAAATAGATAAGTAAGAAATTTTTTTAAAATCTGCAATTTCGAAGTTTTTGTTTGTTTGTTGTTGTCGTTATTTGTTTGTTTGTTTGTTGTTTTTTTTGGTCGTTTTAATTACCCCTCTCATTTTCTCTTCCTAATACTAGGGTTGATTCTCTTCTTGGGTTTTGTTTACTTTTACAAGCCCAGCTTCATGAACATGTAGTCAGGATCGTAAAAATTGATTTATTTTTTTTTTTTTATATAATATTTTTTATTTCTATATTTTTCAGATTTTATTTTTGTTATCATTGTTTATTCATTTCATTTATTTATTTATCTATTTGGGGGGCACTTTCTAGTTCGCCCCCGCTCTTTAATGCAGCCCCTCCGTTCCATGACCTGTAGCCACCAACAGTAATGACGACCAGTTCTTCCGATATTTTGAAGGGGAAATTGTTCGTCAAAAGCAATTAAAGAAAACCAGACCTGCTCTGGAACAACTTGGGGTAAGACAAATGAACAAATGCGATAACTGTTATTTTGGAGATGGGGTTATACGAAATGATGACACTTTTTTTTCCCTTTTTTTCCTCCCATAACTGTGTACATGACTTGTTAGATATCTCGAATATTGTCACAGGAAATAATGTCCAAAAGGTACCAATGACAGATAAAACGGCTAGGCCTACACTGTGTTGATCGAACAATAAGAAGTCGCAATCATCCATTTCACTTACCATTGCCTACGGTACTTATATTATATTCACCACAAGAAAATGATTAGTTGTTTTTTGAGGGGAAAAAAAGATGATTTAAAACGTCTTTGCAATACAGGACTTAAAATATTCCCTGTCATACCGCACGGTACAAATAAATTTTGCCTGGTATCAGGAAGGCCTGTTTTTAATATACATAGGAAACTTTTTTCCCGTGCCATTTTGTTTGAGACTAACTGCCGTACATTCGAAAAGTGTTATGCTACAGTCACACAGACACTTACGTATAGATACGTCCAGTTGCGTCCAAATATTATTTCATCTTCTATTCTATCATTTCTTATGTATTTCTTTGTTTTACTGGATGAACGAAATGATCAATATTTCCACTGCTGACTATGACGGGTAGGCATCAGTGGGGATCCGCAGAAAAGAAAATAATTTTTGGACGCATCGGGACGTAACTATACGTAAGTGTCTGTGTGACTGTAGCATAAAATTAGTCATAATCAGGATCTAATGCTGCAGTCACTTAATTACGTAGAGATACGTTTGTGTTGTTTTAATCTTATTTCATCTTCTATTCTATCATTTCTTATGTATTTCTTTGTTTTACTGGATGAACGAAATTATCAATTTTTCCACTGCTGACTATAGCGGGTAGGCATCCGTTGGGATCCGCAGAAAAGAAAATAATTTTTGGACGCAACCGGACGTAACTCACCATAAGTGTCTGTAGCATAAGGTAGGTATTCTACATACATAATGGTAAAATATACCACAAACGGTGTTTGATTGTAGCAAATAAAAGGCCTTGAATAACCGTTTCCCTTTACAAGGAAGTACTTAATTTACACAGGCAACGGATTTCCAATA
>CALNVZ010000649.1:2749971-2763641 GCA_940671915.1 Paracentrotus lividus | reverse complement strand
AAAAAAAAAAAAAAAAAAAAAAAAAAAATTTGTTGGACGCACGCACGCGTCTGTTGTGCGAGAAGTCTTTCGCGTGTCAGATTCAGCTCGGCTTGTGCAGCTAACTCTTCATGAACTCGCCATGACCAAAATAATTTATTAAAGCTTCACTTCAATTCCCATGCATGCAGTGTGACCTTTCAGTTCTTTCCACACTCGATGTCAATCTGACTCCGATAAAATGCCCGCCTATAATACTGAACCGGTTACTGCAACGAAACACAAGATGGCGAGGAGATGATATTCGTTGATCAATTTCGAGGGAACTTTCAGATGATCTGAACAAATCATTATCATCTCAGAATCTTTATAAACTGCAGGTGAGTTGATTGGAATTATTGATTCAGAACGCGGAGATGTAGATATCAATTGATAGATTTATATATTTACTCAAGATACATCTTACACATTTCTATTTTATCCATCTGCGAATCTTGATTACATTTTCTTTGCTCATGTATGTCTGTTTGTCTCCCTGTAGTTTCAATAAAATATACAGCTGAAGTATTATGACGAGGTCTTATGTTGGCTGCATTTACAAATAACCGTCTTTGATTTTTAGATGGCGGTTCGTACGGTTTCTTATATTGAACAAAATATATTATAAAGCTAAAGTCTCGTCATGGAGATTTTGGGATAATCCCCCTTCTTGACTTAAATTTGAGTAGGTATCCAACAATCAAAATGGCGCATTTTCTTTTGCAATACTATACTTGCCTAACAAAGCAATATGCGCCGTATGATATACTGTACAAAGTAATAAATCAAGATGGCCAGACTGCTAGGCCTTGAGGGACTGTATTACAAATCAATCGCGATCAAATCGTCGTATTAGTGAAGGCAGCGATGTGATTTGTGATGGTAGTTTTGTCATATTTCAATGTGTAAAGCTTGCAATCGTTTACCAGTAGGCCAATATTTCATGCATGTCAGGACAATCTACATAGGCATACAGGAACTTAAAATGATTGCTTAAAACTTGCTTTATACCTCAAATAATCTTGTTGTCGAGGGGAAATATGAGTATGCTTGAAATTGTAACGTCAATTTTGCACAATATTTCTTCAATTTGAGGGATAGGATTATAATAATAGTACTCTTGTATCACTTTTCCAGTTAAAGTGCCCAAAGCGCTTTACAGAATATTATTACCCCGTTCACAGGATTCAATTCGTTTCCATGGCTGCCATGCATCATAGAATATGCATGTCAATAGTTTAAAAGAATAATTGCTTGTTTCCTGAGAAAAATACTGCACAATATAAGGCGGAAGTTCAGGCCTTAGTATATTCCTTTGGAAACGGAAACAGCAACGGAAATTAACTGAAATTTACCCACTTCTGTTTTTCAAATCATGAACAAACAAACCGTTGTCATGATAGTATTGATAATATATCCATGGTTAAGTTATTCTGCTTTATTCTCTTCGCTTGATCATAAATGCATGTCTTCTATAACTTTTTATCTCATAATGGCAACAGTATTTCATTACCTCAGCTCACTAAAAGTGCATTATAAATTCACAGGCGTCGACTATTAAATTTTAGCGACTCGTTGGCGACTCGTCCGGCGACTCGTATACAGTGCCGTGTATAAAGAGTCTATAAAGACAGTTTGACAAACTCTGTTTCATGGCATAGAAGGCAAAATACACCATGGTGATTGTTAGTATTGTTGATAGCTATAGAAAAGGAGTGGTCAGAACAGAAAAGTATGAATAGTCACATCTCCCTGACCAGCATGACAATGGCTTCATCGATTCATAATGTCCTTGGCCAAATCGACTTTATGATATACGAATCGTCATCTATACAATGCGTCCTAGAAAAAAAAAGTAAACCCAACTTTGAGAGCCTCATATGAAAACTTGATAATCTATACATGACGATATTTTTTATTTCGTATTGAAGAGCAACTCATATTCTGTCCAGTGATATCAAAGTCAGTATCTGTGCTATCATGGATTAATCATAACTGAGCAATTGAGCTTTTAAAATCACAAATTTGGGAAGAAGCAACATCATTCAGTAATTGATTTGTGAGTACATTCACAAGGGACAAATGTTTCTTTGACCATGTCATGGGCCTCCTTTGACCAAACATGATACAAGGTAATTTTGACAGAAATATTTTAAAGCCCAACCTCTCAGTAACCCATGATAACACAGGTATGAATTTGATATTATCGAACATACAAGGAAATGTATCCGTCATTTTTATTGTATTATATGAATCAGCTATTTATTATATAGTTTATTCTGTGAATATACAGTGCGTCCCAAAAAGAACTATAAACTTTTGACAAGGCTACCAAATTAAAAATATATGATTCTTGGGGATAAAGTTTAGATTTTTATAAAGCTCATATCCTCAACTGTCATTATGATACAACAACAAAAAAAAAAAACCGAAAATAACGTATTCTTCAGTGAACAATGCCCACTTTTATGAAGGACACAAAAAACAACCTGTGCAGGAATTCGCTATTCATTTGTCCCCTGGGTATGGCATGCCAAGAATAATCCAAGAAATAATGGAATAAATCGGCTAACAAAGACAAAAATAAACTGAAATCAGAGCAAAAATCAAGGATATGAAAACAAAACGGTGAAAACTACATTTTGCATAATATTGATTGCTTATTTCTAATTTTTGTGTTCTTCATAAAAGTGGGCATTGCTAACTGAAGAATGCGTTTTTTCAGAATTTTTTTTGTGTCATAATAATATTTGAGGATATGAGCTTTATATACATTTAAACCTTTTTCCCAAGAATTATATATTTTTAATTTGGTAGCCTTGTCAAAAATGTATAGTTCTTTTTGGGACGCACTGTAGAGCGAGATTTTTTTCCAGGGAGGGGGGATCATTAGTTTATATAATTATATTGTAACTTCTTTTATGCCTTTTTTTAAATATTGGTTTGTTTTTTCCCCTAATCATTCCTACGTACTAGAAATATTTTAATTTTATTTGATTTGTTTGATAAAATAACAACTATGCACTGACGTCATCATTGGTCCGGATCGGTGGCCCAATCTTTTATCGACTAGGTTCAATTACAGGCGTGCGTCCATTAAAGGTAGTGTCATCCTTGTGCAGGCAAAAATAGTACATTTCTAGGTTTTTTTTAGAGGATATAGTCGTATATCAATGACTATATCTTCCCACAACACGATTAAGCTCAAATGTGTATGTTTGTCATTATATTGCGATTATCAAAATTCATTCCTATGTTTTCGAACCTCGAAAATTAACCGTACGTCCCTGCGAATCGCGAATTGACCGTTAGCGCAAAGGAATAATGCACGCTGATGCGCTGTGTGTATATTGCTGTGTGTGCATGGTCTGTGCTGCACGCCCCTGTATATATCAACGATTTGATGGAGAGCTGGTCTGGATAATTGGTAGTCAGACAGGCCCGTAACCAGGGGGTTCGTGGGGTTCGAACGTAACCCGCCCTCCGCAGGGCGAAGCAGGTCCGCGTTGACCAAAAAAAAAAAAAAAAAAGAGATTAAATACCCGCTTTTGGCAGAAATGCAGCAGATACGGTGTGAATAGAAATACAAGAAATGAAGATTTTAAAACACTTTTGCTTCAGGTCTCCTCCTACATGTTAAAATCTTTCGCTCGCGCTCTCAGCTCGCAACTTTTATTTTGGTGGATGGATAACATGATTTCAGAACAAATTACTGCTAGGAATATCAGCTTAAACCCATTTAATACAGGAATGTTTCCGTTTGCATTGTACTCTATTTTTATATATTAAATTATGTTATCTTCAAATTTAGGAAATGATATAACAGAAATAAGGTAAATCCTAGGGCTAGAGCGCGGGTGAGAATCTTGGGGGGTGGGATGCGCACGTCGGGCACAGTAACCCCATTGTTTCATGTCCACCCTAAAGGTGCCCCTATTCATGACCAAAAAGTGTCCCTTTTCTAAGCTAAAAAAGTGTCATCTTTATACTAAAAAGAAGCCTTTTTGAAAAGTCCCGTGGACGTATTCTGTTTTGAAAGGGGGCACTTTTAATATTCAAAAGGGCCCCTTGTTACTCCACATTTCTTTAAAAACTCCAAAATTTCGGCTCGCGCTTCGCGCTCGCGGATACTAAATAGGGTCCATAATGCACAATAAACTACAATTTTGAGCTCAAAGTTTTCTACTCGCCCTTCGCGCTTGAGGATATTGGGGTCTATCAGAGGCGGTGGAACCGGGGGCAGGGGGCACAATGCTCCCACTTTTTCATGCACTCTTGCCCCTTTTCTTAGCTTAAAAATGCCTTTTTAAACTAAAAAGAAGCCTTTCATACTCTTTAAAAGTCCCATGGACAATTTCTTTAAAAATTTTCACTTAAAATACTACAAAGTGCCCCCTTCTTTACTTCATATATCTTTTAAAACCCCAAATTTTCCTGCTCGGTCACTATGCGACCTCGCACTGTAAAATTAACAAACAATAAGTATATTTAAAACAAAGGGTTGGACCCAGTGCCCTCTGCTGGAGACAAACCTTGTCAAAAGAATTGGTGTAATTGCGCTTGGGCCAGATTGGGGGTGGGCTAGGGGCCTCCAGCCCACAAAATCTTCATAGCAAAGATTATTTATTTAAAGAGTCAAGATTATTATGTATGTTCAACATGGATCCTAAAAAGAGTCTCTAAGGCACGATTTTTAGGTCAAAGCCTTCAGCTCGCGGATACTAAATAGGCTCTATATTGCACAATTAACTCCAATTTTGTCCTCAAAATTTTGGGCTCGCGCTTCGCGCTCGCATTCCTTTATATTCATTACTAAAATGAACAATACAAAATAAAAGCCATTAAGATTCCTAAAATTTTTCAGCTCGCGCTTCGCGCTCGCGGATACTATAAGTAGGGTCTATAATGAACAATTAACCCAAGTTTTGAGCTTCGTGCTCGCGGATACTAAATAGAGTCTATAATCATGATAATGCATAGTATACTCCAAGTTCAATTCAAAATTTTCGGCTCGCGCTTCGCGCTCGAAAAAAATTCTTGAAAAAGGTCCACTTTTTCAGATTTCGAACCCCCCCCGTAAAAATCCTAGTTACGGGCCTGGTCAGATCTTCGTTTCATATTACTGATCTAGGCAACCTATGACAGTAAGATTGAATAGAAAGTATAGATTGATCATATTCTAAAGTTATGCCAAGTTGCATTAGTTTTCGCAATTTGTGAAAAAGGATGACACTACCTTTAACAGATATGAATCGGGAATTAAATTTTCATTTCAATAGACAGTGATTCCCTTCTATTGTCTCTGTGTTTGACAAAACATATTTATATCATAGGTGCTCACCAAACCATGACATAATCGTACCCCCTGATGAGAAGATGGTAGGGCAACTGTCATAAACTTGTTAAAGCATTGTGTGTGCTGCTACTGACTTGCTACAAGCGTATTCATTTATTCTTAAAGTTAAGAATGACTTTACGAACGAATGGAAAATGTTCTTATTGCTATACTAATCACCATGCTTTATCAATAATTAGCCCAAGAAGTGATCACCAGTCGTCCGTATGAAGTCATTCGTAACTTGAGTTCTTTTCTAAAGTTCTTCTTAAGTGGTATCTCACTTTTAATTCGCAGAGTCGTTTCGTTGTCTCTGAGACGTCTCCGAGACTCCAACATGTATCAGAGACGTCTCCGCGACTAGTTTCAAAACTGTCTCAAACCCGACTCAAACTAGTCCCAAACCCATGTCATGGAAAGTGGGATACCACCATATTATTTAAGTGTCAGTTTTATTTGAGATCAATTTCTTTTCCTTATTCTATCAGATGAGCATTTGGTGAAATCCTCTGCATTATTGTCCCTTATCATATTGTTCTTTAAATCAAGCTAAAATGTGAAATAACATCAACCATTTTGTTTTTATTGATTTGCAAACATGCTATTGTCAGCCAAACAGATATTGGTGATCTTATCCGTCATTATGTTGATAGCAACGGCGGTAATAGTTCAGATTCACATGGGTATTTTATGAAGGCCTCTGCATGTTTTCCAACTGTTTCCTTATTGGTCTTTGAATAATAGAGTGCAGTATAGCTGAAATATATATGAAATAACATCAACCATTTTGTTTTTATCGACTTGCAGACATGCTATTGACAGCCAAACAGATATTGGTGATCTTGTCTGTCATTATGTTGATAGCAATGGCGGTCATAGATCAGAGTAGTATTTGATGAAGTCCTCTTCATTTATCCAAACTGTTCCCTTATTATATCGTTCTTTAAATCAAGCTAAAAATGTGAAATAACAGATGTTATTGTTTTGTCGACTTGCAGACATGCTATTGACAGCCAAACAGATCTTGGTGATATTGTCTGTCCTTAATGTTGATAGCAATGGCGGTCATAGATCAGAGTCAGCATGAGTATTTGATGACAGTCCTCTTCATTTATCCAAACTGCTCTCCGCTATCATATTGCTTTTAAATCAAGCTAAAAGTGTGAAATAACAGATGTTATTGTTTTTGTCGACTTGGCAGAGATGCTATTGACAGCCAAACAGATCTTGGTGAATTGTCTGTCATTATGTTGATAGCATGGCGGTCTAGATCAGAGTCACATGAGTATTTGATGAAGTCCTCTTCATTTATCCAAATGCTCCCTTATCATATTGTTCTTTAAATCAGCTAAAAGTGTGAAATAACAGATGTTATTGTTTTGTCGACTTGCAGACATGCTATTGACAGCCAAACATGATTTGGTGATTTGCCTGTCATTATGTTGATAGCATGGCGGTCATAGATCAGATCACATGAAGTATTTGATGAAAGTCCTTTCGTTATCCAAACTGCTCCCTTATTATATCGTTCTTTAATCAAGCTAAAAATGTGAAATAACAGATGTTATTGTTTTGTAGACTTGCAGACATGCTATTGACAGCAAACAGATCTTGTGATATTGTCTGTCATTATGTTGATAGCATGGCGGTCATAGATCAGAGTACAATGAGTATTTGATGAAGTCCTCTCCATTTATCCAAAACTGTTCCATTATCATATTGTTCTTTAAATCAAGCTAAAAGTGTGAAATAACAGATGTTATTGTTTTGTCGACTTGCAAGAGATGCTATTGACAGCCAAACAGATGTTGGTGATATTGTCTGTCATTAGTTGATAGCAATGGCGTCCGATAGATCATAATTCAGAGCAGTGTTTGATGAAGTCCTCATCATTTATCCAAACTGTTGCCTTATTATATTGTTTCTTTAAATCAAGCTAAAAATGTGAATAACAGATGTTATTGTTTTGTCGAAACTTGCCAAGAACATGCTATTGACAGCCAAACAGATCTTGGTGATATTGTCTGTCATTATGTTGATAGCAATGGCGGTCATAGATCAGATTCAGAGCAGTGTTTGATGAAGTCCTCTTCATTTATCCAAACTGTTCCCTTATCATATTGTTCTTTAAATCAAGCTAAAAGTGTGAAATAACAGATGTTATTGTTTTGTCGACTTGCAGACATGCTATTGACAGCCAAACAGATCTTGGTGATATTGTCTGTCCTTATGTTGATAGCAATGGCGATCCGATAGATCAGATTCAGAGCAGTGTTTGATGAAGTCCTCTTCATTTATCCAAACTGTTCCCTTATTATATTGTTCTTTAAATCAAGCTAAAAATGTGAAATAACAAAAAGTTTTGTTTTGTCGACTTGCAGACATGCTATTGACAGCCAAACAGATCTTGGTGATATTGTCTGTCATTATGTTGATAGCAATGGCGGTCATAGATCAGAGTCACATGAGTATTTGATGAAGTCCTCTTCATTTATCCAAACTGCTCCCTTATCATACACTGTAAAAAAAAAAATGAGTAAAATCTTACCCAATACTGAGCAAAAAGGTAACTCGCGTGAAATTGAGTAAAAAATATTACTCATGCAGTAGAGCCAAATGTTACTCAGAAAAGAGTAACTTTTAGTCATCTATGTATCATTCCTAGCTTCGAAAGGAGTAATCAATTAGTTTACTCATTTTTTTGCGAGTTACCTTTTTACTAGCTCTGTTAAGCGTAAACAAAATTACTCCGTTGGGAGTAAAGCATTAGTTTACTCATTTTCTTGCGAGTTACCTTTTTACTCTATTAAGAGTTAACAAAATTTACTCCGTTGGGACTAAAGCATAATTATGTTTACTCATTTTCTTGCGCGTTATCTTTTTACTAGCTCTGTTAAGCGTAAACAAAATTTACTCCGTTGGGAGTAAAGCATTAGTTTACTCATTTTCTTGCGAGTTACCTTTTTTTTTACAGTGTATTGTTCTTTAAATCAAGCTAAAAGTGTGAAATAACAGATGTTATTGTTTTGTCGACTTGCAGACATGCTATTGACAGCCAAACAGATCTTGGTGATATTGTCTGTCCTTATGTTGATAGCAATGACGATCCGATAGATCAGATTCAGAGCAGTGTTTGATGAAGTCCTCTTCATTTATCCAAACTGTTCCCTTATTATATTGTTCTTTAAATCAAGCTAAAAGTGTGAAATAACAGAAAATGTTTTTATTTTATCGACTTGCAGACATGCTATTGACAGCCAAACAGATCTTGGTGATATTGTCTGTCGTCATGTTGATAGCACTGGCGGTCATAGATCAAGCTAGGACACCTACATCTCAGATGACATCAGTCCGGTCATCATTGAATCATTCTCAAGATGGAGGGGTTCCCCTCTTCGCACCCTTTTCACAGGTATATAATAATTATTTTTATTACTAAATTATAATCTGCCGTCTAACCCAGTGGGTTGACGGACCTGGTTTCTGTTGTTCACATGATCTTCTTTAATAAAGACATGATCATCATTGATATTAGACAAGATTCAGGAACCATTTAAGGTTCCATGAAGAACCATAACATGGTCCTTTCAAGAACCACTTTAGATGGTTCTAAGACAAATGGTTCTCAGTAAAAACCTTTAAGGGTTCTCCTGAGAGAACAAAATGAAGAACCATTTTTGGTTCAACCTAGTACCAATATTTAAGAGTGTAATGTGGAGTAGAGTATAACCATATTTTTCTATACCATAGTATACTATCAGATATGCCCGTGTGTAGTCTAGTGTAGAATTGGTGTAGCCACACATTAGTGTTCGAATGAAAGGAAAGTAGAGTATGGCAAATATTCAAGGGATTTAGTAACTTTAAAAAACAAGAGCAATTATATTAAGATTAATAAAATTATATTGTTCCAACAGTAAATACACACTACTGAAAGTTTCAGATCAAATGGAAGTCATTTGCTTAAAACAGTGTAACAAACAATGCCAAGCATACAGCCGAACACCAGGACCCTCTGCTGATAGCTAACCAGGCCGCTAGGGATGGGGGACTATATATACAACAGGGGTGTGTGGAAAATCACATGGTTTTATAAACCATCCGGTGTTGGTTTATAAAATTTGAGTACGAAATCATTGATATCTCGAAGGTAAAGCAAGCAATTAGCTTGCAATTTTGAAGAGATACCAGACTGACCTATGTGTTTATAATTATGTTGGCAAAATAAGCTAAATCGAATTTAAATGTGATTTGAATATCATTCAATGTTACTGCATCCCTTTAAGCGTCGAACACCACCATTGAATACAGGGTTCTGCAACAAAGTAATAAGTCTCAGACGGATTGGCTATCAGTTTCAGTCTATTGTCGTTGTTTTTTTTTGTTTTTGTTTTTGTTTTTCTTATTTCAAATCACGTTTGTCTATTTTATTTCTAATACGTTGCCAATTTATATGAAGATTAATTTGAATTGATTCCATAAAATGTAATGTGAAAATTAAGGTATAAGTTGACTTGTCTCAATCTTGAACACGTTGTTTACATACATGTAGTTTTTTTTTTTTTTTTTTTTTTTTTTTTTTTTTTTTTTTTTTTTTTTTTTTTTTTTTTTTAAGCCCTGGTGTTCAGTCATCTGTGGCCATGGTGGTAGTAAAGTCATAAATTTGATATCACTTGATAGAATATTGTTATTAGTTATACTTTAATATGAAAAAATATATAAGGTTAACTAAAGTTATATTATTTTTTAATATGAGGCTCTCTAAATTGGGTTTACTTCTTTTCTAGGACGCACTGTAATGTGACAATATTACGTGTTACCTCCCAAGATTAACATATTGAAAAAGGTTTCATGATATTGTTATGTACTATCCTGGGAAAATAACACGAAAATATCAACGTTGTTACTATCCCCGTTATTATCTTAAAGGGGACCAATACCCATGGAAATAATAACTTTCATAGGAAAGAGCATAATGAGAGTAGCAATTTAAAAAAAGTTTCATCAAAATCGGTTTTAAAATAAGAGAGTTATGGAAGTTTGAAAAGTCTCGTTTTACCTTCTATGGGGATCCTCAAATTGGCAACATCGGCTTCAAAATCGCCGATTTTATGGACAACTCTCCATTGGTTTTGTACACAAATTTTCAGATTTTCCCCATTTTCTTTCAAAATATGTTTACCTCCTTGTCTTATTTACTTCTGAGCTCAAAATATGTCATGGAAAAATATATTTCACACAACATATGTTGAGCTCCGAAGGAGGTAAAACATATTTTGAAAGAAAATGGAGAAAATCTGAAAATTTGTGTACAAAACCAATGGAGAGTTGTCCATAAAATCGGCCATTTTGAAGCCGATGTTGCCAATTTGAGGATCCCCATAGAAGGTAAAACGAGACTTTTCAAACTTCCATAACTCTCTTATTTTAAAAACGATTTTGATGAAACTTTTTTTAAATTGCTACTCTCATTATGCTCTTTCCTATGAAAGTTATTATTTCCATGGGTATTGGTTTCCTTTAATTGGGTATTGTGCAAGCAATTCGAGAGCCTTCATTTCAAGATCACTCTAGCACAAACATTTAATATATCGATGCGAATTTCCTGAGTCTTATCAAACAAGGCCTTTAAGGTCTTGTCTTTGTAAAAAAAGAAAGAGGAACTAATCATTTGATTTTCTTTTAAAAAACCACAAGTGATATGGCAAAAATATTCACATTGTGTATGAAAGCGAAGTAAAATCTAAATATAACAACAAAAATAACGTATTTAACATGCAAAGTATACATTTTAATCATCATCTTCCTTGAAACGTATTTTGTTCAACCTTGTATGATACGATTACAACAAAAGGAAATCAACGTTATAAATTCAGGTGTGTTTTCAAAGATTTTATACAAACAATATTATAATGATACACACCAAAACCTGGTCAATGAAACCGTCCTATATACCAGACAGAATAAAGATTGCCTATTGGAAGTGTTCCGTAATATACATTTTTGAAAATGTGATCTTACATTTAAAATGATAAGATCGTGCTCTGAGCACTACATTTAGATTGCTGGGCTAAAATATGCCTAATTGTGACAGTAACAATTTAAAGCAAAACAATTATGTAACGTCATTATAGAAATATAATTCCGGAAATGATTCAAAAGTCTCTACTATCATGACTATTCGCTTATTTAGTTCATTTCATTTCAAGCCATGTTGTAACACCAGCTATCCGTCATGTCACTCCCATGAATCCACTTATAGTCGATAATGATCATGTCCATGATAGACGACACTAACAATGATGTATGTAGTTTTGGAATCGAGCTCTTAACATGCTGTTAATAAGGCGATTTGATTTGTAGAAACTAAATGTATTATTTATTTTTAAAAATGTACTTATCTGTATGAGTAATTTAGACAAAGACCATATCCCACATTAAATTAGTTAATTTTATACAATTAACAATTAGTATGCAAAATGCAATCATTTTTGTTGTTGTCTGTTATCACTTATCATTACTTTATATTGTACTACATTTTCTGTTAATTCA
This sequence comes from Paracentrotus lividus, assembly GCA_940671915.1. Taxonomy (NCBI): domain Eukaryota; kingdom Metazoa; phylum Echinodermata; class Echinoidea; order Camarodonta; family Echinidae; genus Paracentrotus; species Paracentrotus lividus. Next base: position 2,751,736 of record CALNVZ010000649.1, on the reverse strand, counting down.
AATCTGGTTCACAAATCAATTATTTGTATAGATTCATTATTTGTTCGTGGACAATATGGGAAAACAAATCAATTCAATTAAATCAATACCAAAATTCTCTCTCTTGCCATAATACTATTCTTACATATACCGTGCACACGGTATAGCTTAACACAATAAAATGTATTTTAGACATTTAGGCCTGCAATGAAAAGGTTTTAATGCAACTTTATCCCTTATACAGTCAGTTCATTCTGCTGAACACATTTGAATTTAGCCATATAAATGATTTGTTTTAGTTTACTGGATAATCACGATCTCTGTTTGCGGCGCACATTCTTGCACATATTTGCAAGCTCTTGGAACATGCCCAAAGAAATCTTTTGAGGTGTGGTCTTTTTCCCCACTCTCTGCCCTTTTCTGTTACCTAAAGGGCATTATTTCTTTTCAAAAAGCATGTCAAACAGTTATGTTTAGGCGATATATATGTATAATGTTTTCCCGGTCAATTTTAAACTATTTACAGTCGATTTAACCGATTTCGTACGAATTGCGATCGCGATTAGAAACCAGCGTTCAATATCGTTTTTGAGCGCTCAAAAATAAGAAACTCGGCAATCAGATAGCAAATTGAACCAATCAAATTGACATGAGTAATCGTATTCGTCAATCGTCATTTAGATTAGTCAATTTTTGCTTACACTTAACAGTTTTGATCGCTCAAAAACGAAATTAAATGCTAAAAAACGAAATAGTTTGCTTTTTGTGTTTAATTGAATGACCAATAGTCCCGTTTCGAGAGGTATGGTCTAAATTGAATGAACGTCAACGAATTTGATTCCATATAGTTTAAAATAGACCTGGAAAACCTATATAACGTATAGGCCCTATCTCCCAATAACTTCGACGATTTGCTATACTTGTTGTGTTGTGCTCGACAGCGTTAAATTGTTTGTGGATATTGCATGTTGTAATACTTGTGGCATACGTACTCCGTATGGTATGGGAGTGTACATGTAATTTCTTGTTTTATCTCTCCCCTCTTTTTGTTCATCTCCTTTAGATAGCAAACATCACAAGGAATGCTTTTCCATTCCAATATAGGCCTAAGTTCATTCAAGCTCCAGCACCAGGACCTATGGTTGCACTCACATCTCAACCGTTGTTTATATGCTCAGGCAGAGTTCCTCGGAAATACCCCCACTTTTCTTATCCATCCGTCCACCCGAGCAACTGGACGTATCACGTAGATGCAACCAATGCCAAATTCACCTACTACGAGATCGTGAACCGGAAGCAGTCTTACTCTCCATGCGACGAACTAGAGTTGCTGATCTTTGCGCGCAACGGACGCAACGAGTCCAAACAACATGGCGGCGATTACTTTCGCGCCAAAATATCTACCAGCAATAAAACTTACAGTGCCAGTAGCTCAACAGACGGTGAGGTGGTTGACAACAACGACGGGACATACAGTGCCTATTTTACGCTAAAATGGACAGGAGTTGTCAAAATCATTGTGTCTTTGATGTATTCCAGTGAGGCTGTCCATGTACTCGATGGTCTAAGAAGAGACCACCAGCCTCGACAAGTGTTTTTAGGATCCTTTGTGTCTTCGGGTCAGAATAAATCTAAGGAAACTTACTGCAATTTTCAACTCAGGAATTCAACGGTAAAGCATTTTTAGCAATACTCTAAGGATTTTGTTAGCTAATAAATGATTTCTACTTCAACAGGGCCATCATTTCGCATGAAATATAATATTATGACAATAATTCAAGAAATA
>CALNVZ010000649.1:2721126-2744471 GCA_940671915.1 Paracentrotus lividus | reverse complement strand
GATTAAATCGTCATCCAAATTGCTAGCTAACTGTCAGCGAATTATTGGATCGCTTGAGTGTATTCTTCCAGCGAATAGCTGGCGGATCTCCGGGGAGTAAAACTGCTAGATTTCTTAATTTTACGAAAAACTCGTCACATGATTTGTGCTGGGATGCTTTAGTGAATTGTCAGCAAAAACTTGCTGGTGAATTGCCTAAGCAACTTGCAGATATGGCCCCGAAATACTCCGGTCACCGAAGTGTTAACCTGCCAGAACAAAAACAACAACAACAAAAAAAAACACCTGTCCTACAGTGTGAAACACAATGTGAACATTGAAAAAAAAATGTGACACAGCGTACGTTTTCACATTGTGGTGTACTTTTTCTAGAAATTCGGCTTGTAGATTCTCTAAGTGATTAAAAAACTCAGCTGAGGAATTCCTTGGAAATCCTGTAGCAATGCGGCTGGCGACTCGCTAAGCAATCTAACAATTTGACTGACGAGTTTTTCGGCAATTCTGCCAAAACATTCTGGCTGACGATTCACTTAGGAGATCTTCCTTGCAGGAAAAATCACAGTGTCTGAGTCCTCCACACTGTGTTCGCAGTGTACGACTGTGGATTTGGTCCATTTCACAGTGTTCAATACGCTTTGAAGTAGTATTTCACAGTTAGACACACTGCGATTTGATGCCGTGATGTTATTTTTCGGCAAGAAAGATTCCTAGTGAATCATTAAGTCACAATTGTTGCGCAAACATTTTAATGATAGAAGTGATGATGTTACTAGTGAAGTGTTTCGCCAAGTCGTTTCGTAGATGTTGTTAATGACTCTACGAACGACTGGAACATGTTCTTAGGTGCTATACCAATTACATTTCTCAATCATTTGCCCAAGAAACTGATCACCAGTCGTTTCGTAAAGTGTTCGCTACCTTATAAACGACTTCGAGAAAACACCACTTGGTTTATTATATTTCTATTTTTTAATGTATATAAATATATCTTCGTTACGGGAGGTGCATAATGCCGTTTTCTGGGTTTCCGTCCTGCTATCTCGTTCTCTCGATATCTAAGAACCATTTGGAGGTATGAACTTCATATTTGATGCATCATAAAGGCGCCTTGCATTTGCTTGTTAATTTCTTTTTTAAAATGTGTGCAATTTTATGATGAAATGTATCTTTCAAAATAGTAGAATATTCGTAATTTAACTATTTGTTTACAGATCTTTCAATGTTTTTGATAACGTTTCAGCTTTCTGTAAAAGGATCCCATCTCTACACAAACTTGACGATTTTTTTTCTCTCTCTCCATACGGGCTTTCAAATGTTCTTTTGTCTTTTAATATAACCTACCTATTTTTAATTATTGCAACATAGATATCACGGAGCGCATTTATTATTTTACAAGACCTTTTTATATACTTTTACATGTAGTTCATTTATAGTTTGTCGACTTTTTTGGTTGTATTTGAAAAGGGAGAACATGTCCCTATTCATTCCTGGGACTAAGGGCAGTAAATGACCGACCGCGGCGTTAAATCTAAACAAAGAGACAGACGAAAGAACCCCCCCCCCAAAAAAAAAAAAAAAAAAACAACAACAACAACTAACAACAAACAAACAAAACAAAAAAAAAACAAAACAATAACAAAAAAAAAACAACAACAACACAACAACAAAACAAACAAACAAAAACGTACAAACAAACAAAAAACAAAAACAACAATAAAAACAACTAAAAACGGGATTTTTGGTTGAGAAAAAATCACGAAAAAGATTTCAAAATTGCCCCAATATTGTTTATTTTATATTAAAAAAAATAATAATGGGGATGAGATACCAATACAAGGTCAGGGGGAAAACAATAATACTTGGAGGAAAAATGATTTATCTCTCTCTAAAAAAACACGCTGTCCTACAGTGTGAACACAATGTGAACATTGAAAAAAAAAATGTGACACAGCGTTTTCACATTGTGGTGTACTTTTTCTAGAAATTCGGCTTGTAGATTCTCTAAGTGATTAAAAAACTCAGCTGAGGAATTCCTTGGAAATCCTGTAGCAATGCGGCTGGCGACTCGCTAAGCAATCTAACAATTTGACTGACGAGTTTTTCGGCAATTCTGCCAACAATTCTGGCTGACGATTCACTTAGGAATCTTCCTTGCAGGAAAAATCACAGTGTCTGAGTCCTCCACACTGTGTTCGCAGTGTGACGACTGTGGATTTGGTCCATTTCACAGTGTCAATACGTTTGAAGTAGTATTTCCACAGTTTAGACACACTGCGATTGATGCCGTGATGTTATTTTTCGGCAAGAAAGATTCCTTAGTGAATCATAAGTCACAATTGTTGGCAAACATTTTAATGATAGAAGTGATGATGTACTAGTGAAGTGTTTCACCAAGTCATTCGTAGAGTTATTAATGACTCTACGAACGACTGGAACATGTTCTTAGGTGCTATACCAATTACATTCTCAATCATTTTGCACAAGAACTGATCACCAGTCGTTCGTAAAGTTGTTCGTACCTTATAAACGACTTCGAGAAACACCACCTTGGTTTATATATTTTCATATTTTTTAATGTATATAAATTATATCTTCGTTACGGGAGGTGCATAATGCCGTTTCTGGGTTGTCCGTCCTGCTATCTCGTTCTCTCGATATCTCAAGAACCATTGGAGGTATGAACTTCATATTTGATGATCATAAAGGCGCCTTGCATTTGTCTTGTTAATTTTCTTTTTAAAATGTGCAATTTATTGATGAAATGTATCTTTCAAAATAGTAGAATATTCGTAATTTAACTATTTTGTTTACAGATCTTTCAATGTTTTTGATAACGTTTCAGCCTCTGTAAAGGATCCCATCCTACACAAACTTGACGATTTTTTTTCCTCTCTCTCCATACGGGCTTTCAAATGTTCTTTTTGTCTTTTAATATAACCTACCTATTTCTAATTATTGCAACATAGATATCACGAGCGCATTTATTATTTTACAAGACCTTTTTATAAGCTTTTACATGTAGTTCATTTATAGTTTTGTCGACTATTTTTGGTGTATTTGAAAAGGGAAGACATGTCCCTATTCATTCCTGGGACTAAGGGCAGTAAATGACCCGACCGGGCGTTAAATCTGAAACAAAGAGACAGACGAAAGAACCCCCCCCAAAAAAAAAAAAAAAAAAAAAAACAACAACAACAACAACAACAAACAAACAAACAAAAAAAAACAAAACAAAACAAAAAAAAACAACAACAACAACAACATACAAAAAACAAACAAACAAAAACGTACAAACAAACAAAAACAAAACAACAATAAACAAACTAAAAACGGGGATTTTTGGTGAAAAAAATCACGAAAAAGATTCAAAATTGCCCCAATATTGTTTATTTTATATTTAAAAAAAATAATAATGGGGATGAGATACCAATACAAGGTCAGGGGGAAACAATAATACTTGGAGGAAAAAATATTTCTTTTTGTCGTTGCTAAGGAGAATGCACGCTAAAATCAGAGGTTGCGATTATCCAGCAAAATATAATTAATGTGTGAAAATTCACTTAGTGCATTAAATTACCTCAACAAATGGCAATTTTGATCTACATTATCGGTGGAATTCATGGCATTTAACTATCTTTACAATAAAAGATTACACCCTACTTGGTCACGGAACAAATTGATTTAACAGAATGTACTCTTGGTGAAATTTTCTTAGTTCGATATTTAATAAGGAAAGGAGTCTTCATGATATGGGTGTAGTTTATACTGTTGATGTATGATTGCCAAAATATGAGTGGTATCTACGCGACCTTTTGAATTTCACAACAAATGTATAAAAAGGAAAGGTCTGTTTAACTTATTCCCACCTTTGGTAAACAAGCGATATTCTTATCCCAGTTGAGTCAAGTCCCAAGATGTATATTTTAATTATGTCTTTCTGTATTCTTGAATAGATTTGATCACCCGGGTCAAGTACATGCCACTAATGTTTGCATAGATAATATTTACCTTTCTTTGCCAGTGGTCAGTCTTCTGAACTTAGAAGGTAACCTGGTTAATTCTAACTTTATTCCACTGATATCAAATTATAGTCAGAGTCTTCAAGTTATGGCCAATAGTTATATTGGAATTTTACTATAGTAAGTGAAATTTTCAGACATTTATTATATTTTGCTGGATAATCACGACTTCTGATTTTGGAGTACATTCCCTTTAGCAGCGTCACAAAGAATTCTTTTTTTTTTTGTAGGTGTTGTCGTTTTTCCTCTGCCCTTGCATTGGAGCATTATGGCCTTTATTTTCTTATTTTCTGAAAGTATAAACGAAACTTATTAGTTTTGAGAGAAATGTAATTGAATTTCATGATTTTGTTCACTGATGACCCCCCCTCCCTCCAGAATTATCTTTTCCTTTTTCCCCACTTTGTTTATAGAAATCATTTACTGGGTTTGCTCTCAGAAATGAAAAGAGACAAGTCTTGGTCGACAACGAATTGGTTATGAATGATGATAATATAGGTTTTCCTGGTCAAGTTTTAACTATCTCTGATCAATTTGACATTTTCTTACAAGCACTTTCGTCCGAAATGTGATCGCGATTGAAAATCTAAACATTAATTAAATTAACCGAAAGCTCCGCTCCATGAGGTAACGTTTAATTGAATGAACATTAACGAATTCGATTGTAAAGAGCTTAAAATTGACCGGGAAAACCTGTAATAATAATAATGTATGTAGCGCTTAAAAATACATGTATCCACCTTTGTGTTTCTAAGCGCATAATAGTGTTAACTTATTATTACCCGGTTTATGATAAAATAACATTGAACAGAAAAGGCATGTAAGACCATAGACGTATAACTTTTGAAAAGTGAAACGTCCATGGTAAGACTAAGAAAATGCACGTATGTTAACTATGTTGAAATAGTTATGTTTAGGGAGGGTATCTATATATTATTTTTGATAACGTATACATGTAAGATTGACATGCATTCTTAAGATATCAAATATATATTTGAAAAATGATATCTTACCAACCTATCGTAAACTGCCATCGTTTTCTCTGTCTCTTTAAAAGAGTAAAAATGTATATAACATGCATAGTTGATGGATAAAATTCGATATAATGGTGGTGGGAATGTGTAATAATATAGTAATTATTTACCTAATGGATGTGTTCTTCTAGCTGCTTGGGTTGCGGCGCGACGCGACAACGCACCCTGCATTTAGGCTATGCAGGAGGCTGGCGAGCCTGGAGGGGTGGCGATCCTACCGGCGCAACCCATATGCTATCGGACTACAGTCTGTGTCAAAAAAAAAATTTACAAAAAAATTATAATAAAATGGTACAGTCAGGGGAAAATAATTTAGGTATGTAATCTTATCACATGATGTGTGTATGTGGTACCAAATTAAAGCCAAAGGATTTTTCTTGCCGATGCACTTGATTCAAAGAATTTGCTTGTGTAGAACAAAAGTTATGCTTTTTTTTTTTTTTTTTTTTTTTTGTGAAGACATAAGAATTAACTGTTACATTCATTTTGGCGGCTTATGTTCGAAACCTACACAAAGACATGGCACAGCATACGCAAAATCAATTTTAGTGATTGTAGAAAACTAATTATATTTTAAGATCTACATCATCAAATGCGACGAAAAATTTGCAGAAGAAAGTTTATTTTCCTGCTTTATGGAAATGACTTGTCAAGTATTGCCAGGTTGTGACTAATCTTCATACAATTAAAAAAAAATGTTTCCTAACTGTACCATTTTATTTGACACAGACTGTATAAAGACATTGAAGTGCAATAAAAAAAAGTGTTTAACAGTTAACACAAGGTTGAGTTGGGTAAAGGCTATTGCGCAAAATTTTGAATTTGCTGAGTATGTACGTCATGTTAAAAAAAACTGTGCTAAATAAGATTTTATCCCAATTGTTGCAAAACAGTTGCAAAATTTAAGAAATATATCTAAACACTAAGTGTTGAGTAGGGCTATACCAACTTTGAATGAAAAAAAAAATGATTTGTTTTAATTACATTGTTGAATCTATAAAGGGGTATATGATGCCGTGCGTTTTATTTTATTGATGATTTATGAGTAACTCAAATGCGTGAAGCACATGTCTGAATTACGCATATCATTCCCAAGGTTCGATGAATTCGAAGGACTGCAAAGGTCCTTTATTTTTTCAGTTCGTTATTCCGAAGGTTACTTTCTCCGAAAATTAAATAAGGTTCCGTGGTAAACATGGTAATCTGAACTTGAATTAGTGTTCGTTAATCAGGGGAGCATTTCATCAAAGGACTTGTCGGACGTTTTATCCGACAAACTGTTATAAGCTACTGAAATGCTTGCATCTGATTGGCTGAGAGCAAATTTGTCGGATAAAAAGTCCGACAAGTCCTTTGATGAAATGCTCCCCTGATCAAGATGAAATATGGTTTGTTAATCCAGGGGTTGTTATAACCCCCTGGTTAATCCGAAAATTTAAAAACTAGGCATATTCCTATTTTGGATTAACGATTTTTTTTTTCCTTCGAATTAACGAAGCTTCAATCATTTTGGGAATATTGGATCTCATTTTATTTTGGATAACGAACCATCGGAATAAAAATCCTCTGGTTATTGCAGCAAGTGCTAAAATAATAATTAATCCAAGCCAATTTCACAGAGACTCCCGTTCTCACACTTGACTTTGAATTTCTCCCACCCTGGCTGCAATTTTCCTCCTTTTCTCTCGCCCAACCATTTCTTTGAGTTTCTTTGACAGAGGGGAATCTTTGTTTTACCTCATTTATTGTTGTCATAATGTTTAAATATAGCAAAAGAAATCTTGTAGAGCCATTGGCCACAAAAGATTTTATGCTATGTGACAGTGATTTGGTCTACGCGCACAGTGAGCTATGAGACAAATAGGTGCTTTGGTTTGATGTCTCTGATTTTATTTCATTCGGAATAACTTTCAATTCAATTCAATTCAATTCAGTATTTATTAATTCCGTTCTTTCAGGAAACAAAATAACATAACAATCATATAAATATAATCTTAAAAACAACGTATTACAAAATTAATTGAAATTTAAAGCACAATCTTAGGCATAAATATCTTGTTGCATTTGAAGAAAAAACAGAATAAGAGACATGTTAAAAAGCATGGCTTCAAACTAAAGAACCTTTGGAATATAAGTTTTGTATAACATTACTGGTGCACCATTATTATGTATTACCCATACTTGTCATGTCTTCAAATCATAGTTAAATCCTAGAAATTAGAATAGGCCTAATATTTGACATAGTAGATTAGGTCTATATGCTCTCTAAGAGAGCAATAGACCTAATCTACTATGTCAAATAATGAAATTTATAGACTACAAATTTTATTATAATCGTATGTCTATTTGTGCCTTTTCTTTGAAATATTTGTGAAATGTCGTTGGTTTAACGCAAAATGTGACTTACAAGTTTTACAAGCGCATTTGGAATATCAATTAACGCCCACATGATTGTTCATAAATTATTAGTCGACACAAATTAAACTGAATATAAACATCAAACTATGTCAACTTGTACTTTTTTTAAAAGCAAAATACTGAAGTGTGCTATTGCGATCACCGTCCTTGTTGTTTGTTTGTTTTCTTTTTTTCTTTTTTTCTTTTTTGTTGAACGTATAATTTCAATCAAGTGGTCCTGTAAAATTGAAATGAAGCAATACTAATAAATAAAAAGAACAATAAAAGGTTAATTGGACCGAAAATGAAATAGGGTTCGTAAGTCCGAAGATGGAAATTAGAAAAGGTTCGTTATTCCGAAGGTTCGTTCACGGTCCGAAAATAAAATAGTGTTTATAATTTTTGCGAACCCTATTCCTTTTTCGAACTTATGAACCCTATTTCAATATCAGACCAACGAATCTTCAGAATAACGAGCCCTGTTCCATTTTTGGAACAACGAACCTTCGGACTATTGCAACAAAAATAAGAACCTTATTTCATTTTCGGGCAAACGAACATTCGGGAGGTCTTTGGAACAATAGCCAAGAACAAACGCATTTATTCTTGCATGGTCGCAAAGTTTTACAATTGTAAAATTTCGTTTGTTATTCATTGATGACCTCTCTTTATACTATACCAGTTGATAAACATTGATTTGCACGAATCATTAACACGGCAGCTGCTGTTCGGTTAGAGGTTGATTATACCAATGAGAAATGCAGGTGGAATAAATATTGAACACGACCAATATGATCAGAGATTTAGATCGGGGAGGGGTGGTGGAGGTGTACCCTCCAATTTTTAACAAGTGGCTGAGTATACAATCATATTCCACCAATATATTGTTATAATAGTTCAATAAATATTATAGATTTATTTGGCATCATAATGTGAACATATTATGTGCAGCGTTTTCATGTACTATGCTCGCCGTATTTCTCCTCCCGTATATGTTCACAATGGTTCGTCAGACTTACTCTCGCGATGAGTTGTTCGGATTAAAACCTGACAATGACTGTCAATCAATGCCATTCACTGCCGAAGAATGGGGCTTATTCAAGGACTTGGGCATTGCTCGATGTACAAAGAGAGGCTATCGTGGTGGTAAAATGAGGCGAAAGTTCAACATCCCTACTCTTACTTCAATGCGACCCAACTGCCTTCAGTCTCGAAACAGAACCCGTCTGCGAGATATCAAAAACCTTATCTTTTGGTATCGCGACTGATTCCAAAGTACGGATAGGCCACTGGAATGCAAGATCTATGAATAACAAGTCGACTAACGTCAGTGATCTTATCTTGGAAAATAATTTCGACATACTAATAGTGACTGAGTCTTGGCTCAGGGGTGATCATCGAGACAACCACACCATTGCTGACATCAAGGCCACTCTACCGAACTTAGATATAATACACAAACCACGTGTAGTTCTGGTGGTGGTATATGTGTGATCCATCGCTCTTCTATCCGAGTCACCCTGCACCCCTCTAGTGACTATGAGTCGTTCGAATTGATGGACCTTATTACTGTTCGTATCAGTGATACATCGGTGATCCGCGTCTATGCGATCTACAGACCACCTCCATCACTGAAAAACAAACTAACTTTCACTCTGTTTTTCAAGGAATTCTGCAGTTTGATGGAGTCTGTTGCCGTTGTTGAAAACTGCCCAATTTTGGTTGGCGACTTCAACATTCACGTGGACGACTGCAGAGACAAAGATGCAGCAGCATTCGTCAATGCTTTGGACGATGCCGGGTTCCATCAGCACGTCTTGGAAGCTACACATCGGGCGGGACATACTCTTGACCTATTGATATCCAGAAGGGTCGATGAACTAGTTCCTCATATTGAAACCATCAAAGGACTCCCCTCTGATCACGATGCTACATTATGTTCGCTAAGCTTGGAACGACCTGTAGCTACTAAGAAACGTATCAAATGTAGGAAGATGCGGAACATCAACATTGACTGATATCGTGGCATCTTCGCTGACATCCCCGCTACTGCCACGCTGTTCTGAGGTAATTGAGCGCTATAATCATGTGCTACAGGAACTCTTAGACAAGCATGCACCCATTCAGACATCCATTGTTTCGCTAAGGCCACAAGCTCCGTGGTACACTAACTCGGTTAGATTGGCTAAGAGAGAGAAACGCCGTGCTGAGCGGATGATGATGAAGTCTGGCCTTGAGGTACATAAGCAGATTTATCAACATGTCTGCAAGTCGTACAACGAGACTCTAATGAAATCGAAATCTCAGTATTTGTCTGCTAAAGTGGACGAATGTGACACTAAACAGCTCTTCAACTTTGTCCAAGAACTGTCCTGTCCTTCACCGGTTCGCGTTTTCCCGGAGCACGACTCAGCTGAGGCCTTGGCAAACGACTTCGGCGAGTTCTTTCAGGAGAAAATTAAGCATATTCTCTCGGATATCAACGTTTCACCTCGTCTACGTCAGAACTTGAGTTTGTGCAATCATGAATTTTCATCTTTTGAGCCAGTGTCTGAAGTTCAAGTAAGGAAGGTGATCTGTGCGATGGCATCTAAGTCTTGTCAGCTGGATCCGGTTCCTACGTGGCTCGTTAAGTCTTGTCTGGATGAGCTCTTGCCCGTCATTACCTCCATCATCAATGACTCGTTAATCTCGGGTAGTGTGCCCGATAGCTTGAAGGTAACCCATGTCGTGCCTTTACTCAAGAAGCCCCGACTTGATTGCAATGACTTCCGGAACTATAGGCCTATCGCAAACATGTCATTTCTAGCGAAAGTACTCGAAAGAATTGCTAGTTTCCAGCTGAAGGCCTATCTCGAGAGGAACAGTTTGTTTGCTGAGATGCAGTCCGCTTATCGCTCGGGTTATTCTACAGAAACAGTGCTGCTGAAGGTTGTTAACGACCTCCTATTAGCTGTCGACAAGGGACATGAGGCAATACTGGTCCTACTTGACTATAGCGCAGCATTTGATACAATCGACCACGAGATTTTGATAGATATCCTTGAAGGTGAGTACGGCATCAATGGTCTTGCACTACAGTGGCTAACATCGTACTTGGATGGTCGCAGCCAGAAGTTTGTTGTAAATGACGGTATCTCAAAATCATTTCCACTCCCTCAAGGTATTCCCCAGGGATCAGTCATTGGCCCTCTCGCATATATCCTCTACACTGGTCCCCTCGCCAAAGTGATCATCTTACTCGGGCATTCCGATGTGCGCTGATGACACTCAACTGTACGCCGTCATAAGACCGATCGATCAGATAAATGGACTTGAAAGGCTACAGGAATGTATCGCAGCTATCAGAGTGTGGTCATTGAAGAACGATCTCAAACTGAACTCCTCCAAGACTGAAGTAATTCACATCTCGTCTAAATTCCGAGATGCACAAAGTCTTCCAGATCTGCAGCTGGGTGATGATACTTGCAGTAGCGGTGCGGCTGCTGTGCGAAACCTCGGAGCAGTTCTGGATCGGAATCTCACCATGAAAGACCACATTCGCGGTAAATGTCGAGCAGCATCATTTAGCGTTGCTAAGATAGGCAAAATCAGAAAGTATCGGACCAATACTGCTACGGAACAGCTTGTCCACGCATTTGTTTCTTCTCACCTTGATTACTGCAACAGTTTGCTCATTGGTTTACCGGACTCATACATTCTTCCCCTTCAACGTGTTCAGAACACTGCTGCTAGGTTAATATCCCGAACTAGAAAACACGATCATATTGCCCCTGTTATCCGATCTTTACACTGGCTCCCAGTTTCTCAGCGAATTATCTTCAAAATCCTCCTTCTCACGTATAAAGCCAAACATGGACTAGCTCCTCCGTACCTTGTTGATCTGCTGACTCCCAAGACTCCTGCATCATCTATGCGACTCCGATCTTCATCTACTGCACATTTACAGTTTTCACCAGGTCCTCGAACTCGCACAAGATACGGAGATCGCGCTTTCTGCGTAGCTGCTCCAAGATTATGGAACAGACTCCCTGTTGAAGTACGGGATGCCCCTTCCTGTGACGCCTTCAAGTCTACACTAAAGTCTTTCTTGTTTAATAATCCTTTGTAATTATTGTACTGTAAATAGTTGTATATTCACCTTCATTGTCATGCTTCATGTTTATTGTGTTATCCGCTAGTGAAGAATTTTTATATAATGTATCTTTGTTAATGTTCTTTATTAAGATTATCCTATAAATATCCCATTGTCATGATTGTAAAGCGCTTAGAAACTGTTGTATTAAGCGTTATATAAATGTAATTTATTTATTATTATTATTATTATTAAATGTATATGTATAGAGCATTACATATATTGATTTTTTAATACAGTATTTATAGACATCTTTCGCTCTCTCGCTACCCTTCTCACACAATCATAGTACACAACCAAATGTACACTGCTCAGAATGTTGCATTATGGGTTAGGAACCAGGGCTGATTTGAATAGTTGAGGACTTGAGGTGGTGCTATACAAGGATGCTGGTTCATATAAAGGGAGTCTCTTGTTGTGGAATTATTTTTTTTTAATCGTAATTTAAATGTGTTTTAATTACCAAACTTTTAGTGAAAAGATCCACTGTCCCATAAATGCACAAAATTTCTATGTGAAGAGTTCATGTGTCTCTTGGCAGAATTGATTTAATTTCTAATCATTTAGGTGATTCTAAAAGTTTACAGCACATCTATAAACATTCTAAGGGGAATTGTAATACACATTTCACAATGCAATCTCATGACTACAACATTATTTTCTCTAATAAAAAAGAGCTTGAATAATGACTGTAACAGGTTTTAAAGTCAACATTTAAAAGGAGATGGAATTCCACCAAAAAAAAAGGGGGGGGGGAGAGAAAACGTAAAGCACAATACATACGTGTACATTGTGTACTATAGATCCAGCACCTTGATTTCAGATTGAACAGTACAATGGCAAAGTCTGAAGTTTTTCCTTGGTTAATACACGAGGTATCATTTAATATGAAAACATAAATGTCTTCAACTGGTGTATATGATGTGTTTCTTTTCCCAAAGAATTATGTCAACTATACATACCAGTACATTTTTGTACTGTACATGTACAAAATCTAGTACTCTAAAAGCAAGATCTGTTTGTGCAAATACAAGCCTGGTAACACATGACCACTTTCGATTGTGTTAATTCAATCATGCAAGAAATATGGAAACTACAAAATGTTATGCATCAAATAAATCAAAAGATGCGAGCTTTCCATACGCATATCTCATAAAAGAAAATTATTTATGAGACAGAAATTCATGCCGTCATCTGGTTTGCTGTTATCTGGGACACACTGTAGTATAACATCCGCACTTCACTTCATACATTAGTATAATCTACCCGTTTTATTTTACTGAGCAAGTTCATATCACATGTAGGGTGGTACAGTGTACATTGTACAAAGATTTAATAGTTCTGAAGTGCACAATTTTGGGCTCAAGTGTTTTTGTTTAACTGAGTTTGGCTGATTGAATTACAATCAAACAGGCTTTGCAAAGTTGGTATTTTAGACTAAAATATTGGTTATTACCAAACAAATTAAAAACCAAACTGAAAGTAGTGTTAGCTTTAAAACATGTTAGCTTAAAAATACACAGTGGCGGATCTACGGGGGGGGGGGGTTTTGGGGGTTCAACCCCCCCCCCCCCCTTGGGATGCAAAAAAAAAAAAAAAAAAAAAAAGGAGGAGAAAGGAGAAAGAAGGAAAGAGGGAGAGAGGAGCAAAGAGGGAGAGAAAGGAAGAAAAAGAAAGAAAGAGAAGGCAGTGGTGGATCTACGGGGGGGGGGGTTCCCTCCCCCCCCCTTGGGCGGTGCTGCCTAGTAACAAGAATTATGTGCATGAGAAAATGCCATCATAATGTCCAGACTCACATATATGTCCCTAAAGAAGCATCCTGTCTCAGCACAGCATTGGACAATATCATATATGGTCACACCCCCCCCCTCCAGTGCTATCCTAATCATGTTCCTCATCTAGTCTAGTTGGATGCAGCAATCTTAACTCATAGACGTTCACAGGGATTACCGAGTAGTGCAGTAATCAATACCCCCCCCCCCAAAAAAAAAATCCGGGGACCATTTTTTTTTTATCTTATCTTTTTTTTATTACTTGTAATTTATTTATTTTTATTTATGTATTATTTTATTTTATCATTATCATCATCATTGTTATTATTATTTCTTTTTGGGGGGAGGAGAGGAGGGTGGGCGAACAAATAGAAAGCACTATAAAGTGCCTGTTTATTAATTCCATATATCTTTTAAAAACCCAATATTTTCGGCTCGCGCTTCGCGCTCGGCGGATACTAAATTATAATGCACAAATAACTCAAATTTTGAGCTCAAAATTTTTCGGCTCGCGCTTCGCGCTCGCAGATACTTAATAGGGTCTACATCACAATTATCTAAAAAAAATTAATTATACTAGAAAGTGCCCCTTTATTTATTCCATATATCTTTTAAAACCCAATATTTTCGGCTCGCGCTTCGCGCTCGCTGGATACTAAATCATAATGCACAATAACTTCAATTTTGAGCTCAAATTTTCAGCTCGCGCTTCGCGCTCGCAGATACTTATAGGGTCTACAATACACAATTATCTTTTGACAATTAATTAATACTAAAAAAGTGCCCCTTTATTTATTCCATATATCTTTTATAACCCAAAATTTTCGGCTCGCGCTTCGCGCTCGCTGCCTATCATAATGCACAAAATAACTCCAACTCTAAATTGTTTAATTAATTCCTCGTTTTAAGGTCAGTATAGGCCTATAAATCGGGATTGTCTAAAACTCGCTGCCGCGCTCGTTTGCTCGCTCCGCTCGCAAGATTTTTTTTTTCATCCCTCAACCCCCCCCCCGCTTGAAAAACTAGACGGCCCCTGATACAAATCACATTTGCACACAGTTTATGATATCCTTTATGAAATAACTTCGGTGATATCAACATTCAAATTGAGAGAGAGAGAGAGAGACACACACACACACACACACACACACACACAGAAAAGAAGATGAAGGGAGAGCTACATGTAAAGAAAAAGGAAACATGTTAATAAGATCTACAGTTCAGATTGTACATAATGTACAGTGAATGGAAGAAGGAGAATGAATATTGAGAATTACACAGACACTAAGCAGCAGACCCTCACACAAAGCTCTCAAGAATCATGAATAGTTTTATATCAATGATTTATTACAAAATAAATAGACCTAAAATGAATAGAAAGTGAGAACAACAACACAAAAGAACTTACTACACTTATAAGACAATCTTGTAATAAACACCCATTTAATGCGGCGGTCACAACTCGTCGTATAGGCTAGCGCTACGGGGCACGTGCCATCAACGTAGACTGCGTTGCATGCATGTACAATGGTTCTAGGACATCTCCCCCGGAGGACATCTCCCCCGGGGACAACTCCCGGAGGACAGCTCCCCCGGAGGACAGCTCCCCCGGAGGACAGGTCCCCCGCAGGACATCTCCCCCGGAGGACAGGTCCCCCAAGGACGAGTCCCCCGGAGGACAGCTTCCCCCAGGGACAACTCCCCCGGAGGACAACACCCCCTGAGGACAGCTCCCCCGGAGGACAACTCCCCCGCAGGACAACTCCCCTGGAGGACAACTCCCCCGGAGGACATCTCCCCCGGAGGATAGGTCCCCCCAAGGACAACTCCCCGGATGACATCTCCCCTAACTTTAAATGCTTTATAATTACTATTGATTTTATGCCAAGCCCTTGGTTTTTCTTTCTGTTACAATTATTACATTACTTTTCGCATGGAGTAACCTTTCTGTAATGACAAGCGAGGATGGAAATGGTTGTTTAATTGCTAATCATCCATTGGAACCACCCCTTCCCATCTATGAATGGCTACTCCTTCCCTCAAAAGGTTGTTAGGTTTGGCAGATTCAGAGGTACCCCCAACGAAATGTGACCCTCAGCAAAGGAAAATTAATGAAAATGCAAGAAATAAAAGAAATGTTGTAAAAGGGGAAGGATGCTAAATGGGGAACTTAAATATGAAGCTACAGGAGTAGAAAAGAGCACGAAGGGCGAGTTGGCCTACATATCTCTAGCCGTCTTCAGCAAGGGGGGGGGGGTGAGCCACGATAATTAAGCTTTAATTAATAATTAATCACACCCTAAACAAATTAGAATGGGCGCAAAAGTTTAAACGAGAACACAAGTTTTATTTATCAAAAAAGACATTCACAAAACTCAATTCCAACATCATCACTTGTTTGTCATTTTTCAAGGAATAATGTAATACAATCATTGTCATTGGGTTTAAGATTTTACAGACTATTATTGTTATATCTGAACGGTGTATGTTCATAAGTATACACTTGCACAGCTTTGCATTCATGCCGTGTCATCGCTATCATAAGAGGGTGTTATTGCAACTAGTGTTGGTATGAAATATCTCCAGAAGTAGATGAAAATTAAAACATCTTGGTATATCAACCTATTTTTCAGTATTTCCGTCAACTTATCCGATGAAAACATTTATAATTCTAAAACATTTGCTGAAACAAGCCAAAACAAAACGAAACGAAACACTTGTATCAAATTATGTACATGTATTTTTGTATAATTGAAGAGGTGTGATATAAAATTTTCCACTTGACGATTCGCGCTTGAAAATCCCTTTTTTTTTTTCTTCTTTTTTTTTTTGGCTAAAAGAAAGATAATCGTCACCATTTGTAAAAGAATAACAACAACAAAAATAGAACCATAAAAGTAAAAATATACTGCTTCGGGTCATTTTTAGTCAAAAATTTCGGCTCGCGCTTTGCGCTCAAGAATCATCCCTTCAAAAGGTTCATTTTTTTTTCAGATTTCGAACACCCGCAAAAATTCTAGTTACGGGCCTGACCATTGACCTACATACTCTAAAATCTAATCAGATAATCTTCCTATGGAGATTTAAGATTAACGTTGATATCTCTCTCTCTCTCTTTTGACGATAAAATTCGGTTCCAATAGCAGTATGCCTCTATAGCTGCCAAACTTTAACACCCTTCGCCGGAAAAAACAAAAATTACCAAAGATTTCGTATTTCCATGAATGGCTATTTCGGTTAGAAAAAAAAAAAAAAAAAAAAAAAAAAAAAAAAAAAAAAAAAAAAAAATTAAAATCGCAAATGGAGCAAAAATTAACGAGTGCATGTGGATCTGTTATCCGGAATGGTTGAGTTGTCCTCCGGGGGACTTATCCTGAGGGGTAGTTGTGCTGCGGGGGAGTTGTCCTCCGGGGAGTCGTCCTCCAGGGGAGTTGTCCTCCGGGGGAGTTGTCCTCCAGGGGAGTTGTCCTCCGGGGGAGTTGTCCTCCAGGGGAGATGTCCTGATACGATGTACAATGCACGCACAGGTCCTTGGTCAACTTCTGCGATTCCTGCGTTTCTATAGTAAGGGTATTGTAAAAACCTCCTGTACGTCGTAAATGCATTGCACCTGCAAGGTACCTCCGCTGCACGAATTTTCTACAAAATCCATCGTAGGGAGTTGCACGTCGAAGGCTACAACAACTTGCTACCACACTCATAACAACAAGATCGCCAGTTGTCGCCTCCAGTGGGACAGCCCCTTTACAGTTGCTTGTGGACACCATACGCACACACACACACAAATTGTTTTCGGATAGGTTTCTTGTGGTGGAAATAATCTAGTTTCAACCCTAAGACCACAACGATCAAATTGAAATAATTTTCTACTCTGTTGGTACGCTTCTAGCTTCTGTCCATGCCTCATAATGATCGATGAAAAATCTTTGTAAAATAGTTTGCTAGGTCCTGAATATTATGTTCAACAATCATAATTTGGATTTAGGCAATGATCATATTACTTGTGTCTACCTCAAGTAAATTTGATTAAAATAATGTTTCAAATATACGATACAAAATGTGTAATAGTAACTTCACTCTCTCGCCAAACGATAATAATGTATTACAGGAACTTTATCTTATTACGTTATTAAGCAATGATTTCTGTTCTTAAACTACCCTTTCAATCAATATTTTGCCATTTAAAGAACAGTTTTCTTGTCGACTACTGCGCTCCCTCAAATATACAAGTTCCCACAATCATTTCGATTAATATTGTACTATATTAAAATTTCACGACCTGTTCCCTGTAACATAAACACGCGTGATCAATAAAAAGTTATATTGATTTTATCTATAGCCTCATTTGGAATGCAGGTACAGTCATGTATTAGGATTGGGATATGATTAAGATTAGTATTAAGATCATCAACTTTGGAGCATCTTGTCCTTGATCAGGCTACCGAGAAAAAAAAATCAATCGTCACTTTTTATCATTCGTATGTCCTTATGTTACAGGGCACTGGTCATGAAAATTTTCCTGCAGGAAATATTAGTGAGGGAATTTTTCTTTTTACTGGTGGAGGATAGATGGCGCTCTTAAACCTTATCAATTATCTCAACGATCATTTATAGGACCAACAGGAGATATTACTATAGGGGTGGGCAAATGAAACCTTGTTTAGGATCTTTTATTTTCAAATAAGTGAATTCTGTTGCCATTTTGGCTGCGTAATACAAATCTAATGAGTTTTTAATGTGTATTTATTATTTTGATCAAAATATTTTTTTTATTATTATTTTTTTGCTCGGTATTTTTAATAGATATTACCTTATCAATCAGTACAATAGCTGAAATGTCATACGGCCATTGGCGGCGATCCGGGGGGGGGGGGGCGTTTACTTTTACGACCGGGAATGTGGACAATGAACACATTGTTTTTTGTGGGGATCGTCCCCCCTTCGATTTTTAAAGCCTAACAATTTTTTTATTTAGTGATCAGCAAGTGAAGCTAATGAAGAGGCAAAATGTATGTCAAATACAATGCTAAATGTTGATATGTTATGAGGCAAAATTTTCGGTTCGCGCTTTGCGCTCTCAAATATTGTCATTATGCATAATGTGCGAAGTAGGTCTATTTTGAATTTTGGATATACAATGTATACAATGCATTTATCTTTGGGACGCTTTATTCCCTTCCGGTGTTTCCATCCCCTCCCCCCAGTCGTGACATGAAATCGCCGCCCTTGCATAAAGCCAAAACATACCAAAATTTGACACAACATCTTCAAAAACATATTATAGAGAGACATGACATATTAATTTAAAGAGGATTACAGTGAAAATATGGCCCAAAAGCCCCTTTCCCGCCATTTTTCAAAGAAATAGCAGGAACCAATATAAAACTTCGTCGTAGGTCATAATGATTGTCGGATTCGCGTTCAGCAGCCAAAATGGCCATAAAATCCACCTGTTTAAAACTTTTATTGTTTGCCCACCCCTAATATAACAGTGAACTGAATTAATTATACAGCCTGAATTAACTACACTCGATATTCGGCCATCTTCGGGACCAACCCCCCCCCCCCTCCCCTCTCCCTCCCCATCATCATCTCGCCCGCCGCCCTGTCTGCATAATTCACTTTGGATATCTCGTCCTGTTTCTTAATTAAATCTCTCCCCTTTTTTCCCTCTTCCATGTTATTGTTGGCCATCGATGGGAGGGGGGAGGGGGGGTTGGGTCCAGTGGGGTAGGCCTACTGCCAGTGTAGCTACTGGAAACTAGTGCCATGTCTTATCTTATTGAATACTGGAGTAGGCCTTATATTAATTCCGTTCTCTTTGAGACAGTCCGTCAGTGGCAAATAGAAAGTTTTTTTTCTCTCATGGGTGGATCTTGCGGGGACCCAATAGGCCAATTCCCATTGAGTAGGGCCTGGCGCCCCCGCCCGCCCGTACCCCACCCTAACCCACACCCAAAACTCAAAATTAAAAAAGTGTTTAAAAACGGGAATGTGGGTCTTTTGCCCCCACTCCTCCCCTCCGACCCTCGCCCCCCCCCAACAACAAAAAAATAAACAAAAAAATAAAAATATAAAAAAATATAAAAAAAAATAAATAAATATGGATTGCTGGCTGACTCGAGTGGGTGAGCGAGTGAGTGGGATTGTTGACTGTGATAATCAGGCGCGTATCCAGGATTAGCGCACCGGGGGCCCGACGTGATTTTGGCGCCCTTTGTACTTTTCAAAAAATGCGCGCCCCCCCGCGCCAGGCGAAACAGTAGGTCAATTTAGCGCCCCTATGTTTAAGCTCAATTTGGCGCCCCCTTAGTTTAAGGTCGAGTCTGGGCGCCCCTCTAAGTTTTCGGGTCAATTTGGCGCCCCCTAGTGTAATGCCGATTTGCCCCCGCCCCCCTAAGTTTAAGGTCGATTTCGCGCCCCTAAGTTTCAGGTCAATTTGTTCGCCCCTTGTTTTAAGGTCGAATTATCGCCCCTCTTAATTTATGATCGATTTGGTACCCCTAAATTTAAGGTCAATTTGGCGCGCCTACGTTTAAGCTCAATTTGGCGCCCCTTTAAGTTCAATGTCGATTTGGCGCCCCAATGTCGATTTGGCGCCTAATAGTTTATGGTATAATTTGGGCGCCCATCTAAGTTTCAGGTCAATTTGGAGCCCCCGTAGTTTAATGTCGATTTAGGCGCCCCCTTAATTTAAGGTCGATTTGGCGCCCCTACGTTCAAGCCAATTTGGCGCCCCTTACTTTACTGTCGAATTATCGCCCCTCTTAATTTATGATCGATTTGTGCCCCTAAAATTTAAGCTCAATTTGCCCCCCCCTCTTTTTTTTTTCTTTCCCTTCCTCTCTGTCTCCTTTTTTTTTTTTTTTTTTTCTTTCTTGCTTCCTCTTTCCCCCCCCCCTTTTTTCCCTTTCTCTTTGTTTTCTTTTTTTCCCCCTTTTTTCTTTTCCCTTTCCTCCTTTTCCCCTCCTCTTTCAGCGCCACCTGCGCGCCTACCCGGGAAGCCCGGCCCGGAAAGCCCCCCCCCCGATACGGCGCATATTAATGATGACATATTTGACACAATTTGGAATTGGTCTCAGTTTTGCCCTACCGCGGCGTATTCCACAATTTTTGAACGGGTGGCCCACAAAAATCTGAAAGTCCAATTTTGGATCTATACAGTGCCTTATGTGCATGGCCTATATAGTAGGGTAGATGTAGGGAATACCGGCCACGTAAGCTCATTTGCTTAATTAGGACATGAAAACAATAAAATCACAAAAAAAGAGATTATCATTGCTTAGCTACATCATTCAACTTTATTTTCCAAAAAAATTGAGGTAATCAAATATTGGTTGAGGCAGTTATATGCAAATAATGACGTCATGGTAAATTGTCCGGCATTCCCTACAGTGTAGGAAATACCGGACAGTATGTTTTAACCCCTTTTTTGTATAAAGATCTGTCTGGAAGCACTGATTTGAATGTAAACTATCAACTTAACATGTTTGTATTGATTTTTTATAACATTATCTATTTTTAGAAGATTATATGCATTTTACTACAAAATTTCAAAACACTCAGAATAACTTTATATCTCATGTAGATCATGACATATCACAATAATAATAAAGAGAAATAGACATTTCAAAATTGTCAAACAATTTAATAAATACATATAATACATTATATATGCAATACTATTTGATATACATGCTTAGCAACTCAACCCGGAAGTAAAACAAACAACCGTCAATGTGGTGTCCGGTATTCCCTACACAAAAAAATGACTGACTAGCACTTTTCAACAAACTGCCACCCCAATACACAGGCTTTGTACAGTGCAAACACTTCATACACGTTTGGCCCACCCTCCACACATGTCCATAATGCATGAAATAGAGGTCATGCCCCAATTCTATTTTTATACCATCACATTCTCTAAAATGTCAATTTTTACATCAGGCCATTTTTCAGGCTGCAAATTTTCCTACCTTGACATATTTTGGTAGTTTTCTCGGAGATTTCTCACTTGTTGTTGTCGAATACAGCATT
This sequence comes from Paracentrotus lividus, assembly GCA_940671915.1. NCBI lineage: Eukaryota > Metazoa > Echinodermata > Echinoidea > Camarodonta > Echinidae > Paracentrotus > Paracentrotus lividus. The sequence goes on along the minus strand of CALNVZ010000649.1, from coordinate 2,723,077 downwards.
CAACCTTCCCAGACAGACCACCTGACCAATAGATGCCGGTATTTCAACTCAGTTGATCTTATGTTGGCAGCTAGGGCTGAACATGTGGTGACCGTCCGATATTCCCTACTGTCCGCTATTCCCTACATCTACCCTACCAACATTATTCTGTTTTAGGGCACTTTTTCCTACTGGGCTCCAAACGTTCAGGGCCTGATGGTATACCTAATTGTTAAAATTTAATAAAGCCGAAGTTTGTGCAGGGGTGCAGGGGTGTTGCACTCTACTGGTTTATTTTATGACATCGTCATAATAAGATTACGGTACACCCCTTTGATTAAAGGTCTTATGTTAATATATAGGGCTTAAGTCAGGGGCCGCGGAGCTGGGGGCTGGTGGCCGGGGCCAAGTTCCGTCACTTTTGTCGGCAAACGTGTACAAAAACGCAAAAATGACCGTAGATTAGTGATTTTAGCCTGTTCAGCCCCCACCCTCGGCTCAGCCCCTCCACTTTAAAAAACGCTCCGCGGCCCCTGTAAGTGATTCCTTGAATATATTCGGCTGCACGCCCTCCCCCTCCAGCTCCCCGGCCCCCGGCCCAGGCTAGTCTGCAAGCACAGACTCAATTTGACACTTAAACAAATTTCAGTCTAGAGTGGAGACTAGTCTCCATACTCACTGTCTGTGTCTTGTTGGGAGAAGCTATATTACACGGGTGTATCTAGTTCTAAACTTCAGACCCTAGTAAGCGAACAACATGGGTTTGTGCCTGCAAACTAGGCCCAGGCCCCACCCACGGGTCCTTCCTCCCATCCATCATGGAGATTTCTCCATTTTCCCATGGTTGATTTCTTGGTTCGGGTTGTCATGATCGATATGAGAGGGGGATATATAGTCACATCGTAACCAGAGGCAGTGGCGTAGACTGGTCCTCGAATGTGGGGGGGGGCCATTGAAACGTGAACATCAAAAAGGACAGTGTTATTTTTATACCAAACACGCACAGTTCCACTACAGTGCACTAACGACCAGAAAGAATCTTACGGGAAATGTGTGTACTGGTATAGACTCTCTCTACGTCTGACCGTCGATATCGCGATAACAATGCCCTGAATAAAGACCGTGTAAAAGGAGAGTGCAAGCTGTGCAGTCAGGATCGAAGTATTTTATCATGATATTTTTTTTTATATATCAAAAACGCGGGGGAAATATTGACCAATCACAAAGAAGTTAAAATCATGTGGAAGAGAAATTAATATATTTACTTCACTCAGCGTAACTAGGAAATCGATGCGCTGCTGAATTTTACAGAAAGCTTTTAGTGACTGCTGTTTGACCAAAATTATCATTTTCACACAGAAAAACGACCCAAAATGACTAAAATGGGAGATTTTAAAAGCTCAAAACGCGAGGGTTAGGGGTAAAAAAATATTCTTCCCAAGGTTTTATTTGTTTTATATACATTAACCCTCATAAAACCTGTGTAACTAAGTAAATGATCTTCCCGATTTTTTTTTATTCCAGTATATTCAACAAAATTCCGTTTTTCGGGCATTCCTTCCATTGACAATCGGTGCGTGAAAATGGTTTTCCTAGAAAGAAGCCCCAAACGTTTTCATATGGGGGGATGATTGTGGTCCAGAGACTCATATTGCCAAAATTTTGATGTAAACGAAAGGTGTTTTTTGTATATACACACAAAGAAGGGGCAAAAATGTAGCTGGGGGGGGTGGCGCCGAATTTCCTCACATAATATAATTTGTCAGGCGAGCGCGAAGCGCGAGCTGAAAATTTGGAGGTAAACGAGACGCCTGTGCTTTTTCTTTGTATCTATACACACAACGAAGGGATAAAAAAAGGCCGATTTTGGGGGTTGTGTTGAATTTCCTCAGCAAATATATATGATTCCAGGCGAGCGCGAAGCGCGAGCAAATTTTGAGGTTAACAAGGGTTTTTTTTTTTTTTTTTTTTT